>CALSCR010001736.1:0-16052 GCA_943704495.1 Pigoraptor chileana
GTGTGTGTGTGTGTGTGTGTGTGTGTGTGTGTGTGTGTGTGTGTGTGTGTGTGTGTGTGTGTGTGTGTGTGTGTGCATTCATATGTGTGTGTGTGTGTGTGGGTGTGCTGTTGCTTGCGCGGATATCATTTGTTTCCCTTGTGTTTGCGTGGGGTCTCTTTTGACAGCTTCAAAAACCCCACCACTTATCCACAGCGGATTTGTCGCAATTCAGTTTCTCCCATGGAAATTCTACTAAGTGCCCCGGAAGTCGGTGAGCCAATAGAAATTATACTCACGACGCAATAATATGTGCTGATGTGTGTTTGTCTGCTCATTGCGATTGCGCCCTGGGCTTGCAAGTCAGGGACTGTGCCTGTCGTGCATGCTTTGTGTTTGTTTGTGGCGTTGACAAGCGTTTGCGGCACTGATCCATAGTCGGTGAGTCGGGCTGATATGTGTTGTCTCCATGATCTTTTGCTTGTAGTATTCCGGCTCATTGCTCTCTGCAACCCATCCGCATTAAAAAAACCCACAACCAATTCACCAGTGACGATCGGACTCGTGTGGCCAACGGGTGAACCCACCGCACACGAAATAGAGCACGTGATGGATGTTGTGGAGACAGCCATGGATGTGCGCTCGCTGTTCGATGGCGTGGTTGATTTGGGCGGCGCGGACTCGGTGTACACTCTGCGCAGTATGCTCTGCTACTACGGCCGCCACTATGTCGCGATTTGTGTGCACGAGGGCGTGTGGTATCTGTTTGATGACGCTCAGGTGAAGGAGGTGAGTCGTCTGCCGTCCGCCTCCAATCTTGTTGCAAGATGTGCAGATCGTCGTGCCTACATGCGTGGGTGTGTGTGCGCGTGCGGGAGTGTATTTGGACTGTGTCGTATTGAACGGCGGCTGTGTTGGTGGTGTTGTATCATGAGCAGAAGCGCATCGCATCATTATCCTTGCGTTGTCTGTCCGATTCCCTGCCTTAGTCAGAGGGTGCTGTGCAGCGGCGCAAAGTGACACCTCTGTCTTCGTTTGCCGGCAGATTGGGCGGTCGTGGGACCACGTAATTGACAAGTGCATCAAAGGACACTTTCAGCCGCTGCTTCTCTACTATTGCGAGCAGTTGGCGAGTGCGAATCCGACAAAGGGACGACAGCGTCCATCTTCCGTTGGCGTCCGTGTGAGAAGCGTGGGTACATCAGGGTGTGTGTATATGTGTGAGTGCGTGTGTGTAGCGGGTTTGTGTAGAAGGGTGTGTATGTAGAAGGGTGTTTGTGTATGTGTGCGTGTGTGCGTGTGTGTCTGCGGACACGGGCACATGTGTGCATGTATGAGCGTGCTAGTTTTTTTGTCTTCTTACTGGAGTTATAGTGCACAATTGCCCTCCTGTTGGAGGAATCATGTGCAGACGCAAAACAACGTGCATCCAGAAATCTCCGTAGCACGGTACTTCCCCCCCCCCCCCCTCCCCCCCCTCTCTCGCTCACATATACATACACACGCACTGCGACCATCTGGCAACGCAGAGCGCGAACTTGATGAAGATTGTCTCGGAGCCACTGCTTCCTCCGCCGCCGGAGTCACGTGCACGTGCACCCGTCCGCCCGCAGCCCACAACCGGAAGCCACGC
Organism: Pigoraptor chileana; assembly: GCA_943704495.1. NCBI lineage: Eukaryota > Filasterea > Ministeriida > Capsasporidae > Pigoraptor > Pigoraptor chileana. The sequence continues at coordinate 1,613 of CALSCR010001736.1, forward strand.
TGTCGCCGCCACCCCGGACCTTCTCGGGTGGACGTCACCCCCTGAATTCAGCCGAATATCACAACCGCCAAGTGCTAATGCAACGCGTTCGAGTGGAGTGACAGTGGGACGCCGGCCTAGTTTCGAGCGTGATTCGCAGCGGCCAAGGACACACAACGGCCTGAATCTGATCGACGACAGCCAGCGGAGTTACTCCAGCGACTCACTTGTGCAAAGCGATAGAGAACGAAGGGTCGATAGTCGCCCGGGGGACTGGTGGGAGAGCCACGCTGACCCCGCGCCTTTTGGAGTAACAGGGCCACGTGACGCCGCCTCGAGCTATGTTCCATCGGCGTATGCCAGTCCACCGAAGAGAGCGCCGCCACCTCCGCCGTCGTCATCGTCATCAGCGACGTCATTACCAGCGAACTTGTCGCTCACATTTCCCACGAGCACTGGGCAGCGATCCATGTCGGATCTCACGCGTGCGCTGCAAATGTACGGTGGATCGGTTGCGGCGGCGGGCAACCCGCTGCCATACCCACCCGCGCGCAGCGCCGCCACAATGGGCGCACCGGGAGCGACGGTGTTCGTCCCTTCCTACGCCCTTCCACCATCTCTCTTCAGTGAAACGTCCGAATCTGCCAGTTTTGGAGCTGCGCGTCCCGGGTATGCGGGATATCGCAGTCAGACCGACTCGCGTGATTCGGGATGCCGGGCAGTCGAAGTAACAGGTGATAACCGACGCATGGCTCACACTGCCCCTGACTATGGTGTGGGGCGTCGCGGGTCGCAGGTGCCGTCGGCGGGGCGACTGGCGCGGTGTGCTTTGTGTGCGGCGCCGGTGGCTTCCGGTGGTGAACTGTGCCCACTCTGCAGCGAATTTGGTCTGCACAGCCGCCGCTGATGTCGCTGACTCAGTGAGGTGTGTGTGTTGTGTTGTGAGGCCGAAATCATGCGACACTGCTCACTCACTCGAGACAGTCGCCCACTCACTCGAGACAGTCGCCCACTCACTCGAGACAGTCGCCCAGTCACTCGAGACAGTCGCCCACTCACTCGAGACAGTCGCCCACTCACTCGAGACAGTCGCCCACTCACTCGACTGAGACAGTCGCCCCATTCGAGACAGTTGCCGGCGACGTCTGTGGCTGTTACCGTTCCACCGAGTGCGGAGGTTGTCTTTCCCTCGAGTCCTCTTTGTGCCAGTCATGAGTACCTTCCCACTGATTATTATCCGCGCTCTGTTTGTCGCTGCCGGCAAGAAGGCGGTATCCTTGCCAGTGACCCAAGGCGGACTACTTCTACTACACCCTCGGAACTACTTTGTGTTTTCCCGCGGAAACTGATCGGATCTCCATATATAGCCCTGAGGGATGGACATCTAACAAATGAAGTCAAAAAGTATTTATTATTAACCATGTAAGTCCATTATGTACCAACATTTCCCAATAAGAGAATCTATGCAGCCTTTATCCTATAATAAGATAAAGCGCACCTCGAATCACCAAAGCGCACCACAAAGACAAGAATCAGTGACCATGCTGCAGCGTGAGTGAAAATTGTAATCTAAAATCCATTTGGATGCCGCTGTAACTTTTTTTGTACTGTCCGTGTAGTTGCAGGTCTTTGTAAAAATACACTGCAGCTGACAATACAAGGGTTAGGAAACAAAAGCACACAACAATATAGGTTGTGATTGCAAGTTGATTTCAAGATTGCACAATGACGGAGACAGATCCAGTGGCGGCAGGTGACGAAACCACCGCAGAGAAACGACCAGCAGATGATGCTGCAGGTGCGTGCTGTTGACTGCAGATGCATTCTTGTGGCAAATGGGCTCAACATTAGCTCCTCTTTAGTATTGTTATGCTGTGTGTGTTTGTCAATACTGTGTTCGCGGCGAGTCTCTTGATATCCTTATTCTCGACATAAATTCTTGTGAGTTACTTTAACACGAAGATGTTCTGCGTATGTTTGTGGTTTTTTTGGTTGTATTGTCTATTTTTTAATGTTTGTATTTTTTTCTCTTCTTTTGTTGCAGTTTTATTTGTGTCCTGCGTACCGTACAGTTTTAAAAATACTTTGCCACCCCTTATGTGCCGCATCCTTGGATCCACTTTGCAGATGGAGACTCCAGCGAAAAGGCCAAGCGCCGCAAGCGCAGCCGCTGGGGCAACGAGGAGACGCGTGTTCATGTTCCTGGATTCACCACTGTGCTCTCTCAGAACATGACTTCACAACAGCAGGAAGCATATGTCACCAAGCTCCGCATCGAGGAAATTGGACGCAAGCTCAAGTTTAACGACCTTGGCATCCCAGCGGAGCAGCAAGATCGATCGCCGTCGCCGGAGCCCATCTACGACAACTACGGAAAACGCCTCAATACGCGCGAATTTCGGTGCAAAAAGAAGCTCGAGGATGAACGACATCGCCTCGTGGAGTGGCTGCAGAAGAACGATCCCGACTACAAGCCGCCCGCCGATTACAAGCCCGAGCGAAAGCAGATACAGCAGCGCGTTGACATTCCGCAGGATGAATTCCCGTCAATCAACTTCATTGGGCTTATCATTGGACCGCGCGGCAACACGCTCAAGAAGCTCGAGGGCGACACTGGCGCCAAAGTGATGATCCGCGGAAAGGGCTCTGTGAAGGAGGGGCGTGGACGTCGAGACGGCCAGATTAACCCCGGTGAGGACGAGCCGCTGCACGCAATGGTCACGGGACCGACCATTGAGGCGGTGCAAAAGGCCGTTGCGTCGATCCAAAAGGTCATAGAGGTTGGCAAGACATGTCCCGAGGGACAGAATGAGCTCAAGCGTATGCAGCTGCGTGAACTAGCGTCGCTCAATGGCACCCTACGCGACGACGAGGGCCTGCGGTGCATGAATTGCGGGTCTCTGGAGCACCGGCAGTGGCAGTGCACCGAGAAGAAGATCTTCACAAACTCTGCCGTGTGCAACACGTGCGGGGGCGTGGGCCACATTGCGCGCGACTGCAAGTTCCGCGGTGGCGCGCCCCCTGCGATCGAGGGCGGAAGTGCAGGGCCTGCGGGCGGTGGCGCCATCGACGAGGAGTACTCGTCGTTCATGCAGGAGCTGAGCGGGGACAAGCGTTCGTCGCAGTCGGGCCCTCCGGGACAGTCTGGACAGTCTGGACAAGTGGGACAGGTAGGGCCGCCGGGTGGTGGAAGCAGTGGCGCTCCTCCCCCGTGGCAGAACAAGGGACCTTCCTCGGGCGGTTACCCTCCCTCGCGTCCGTCGAATGCGTACGGACCGCCGCAGCCCCGAAACGACCCCCCGTGGCAGCAGGGTCAGCAGTCTGCGCCACGATCTAGTGCGCCTCCGCCGTGGCAGCAGTCCAACAACCCGCCTTCCCAGGGTGGGTATTCGCGCGCCCCTCCCCCCTGGCAGTCACAGCCACAGTCGCAGCCGTCTTCTCAGGCCCCGTCGACTAACGCGCCGTGGCTGCAGTCGTCGCAGTCATCGCAGGCGTCCGGACAGCAGTCACAATCTTCTGGACAGCCGATGATGCGTCCTAATGCGAATGCACTGCCCTCGTGGGCTGTGTCTGGTGGGAGCTCGACTGCGTCCACTGCCGCCCCACAAAGCAATGCTGGCTCTGCGCCGTCGAATCAGCCTGCCATGCTGCCAACACCCGTCACCCAGACACCGCCGTCACGTGCGGCGTACGATTCTTCATCTACGTATGGGGCGCCGTCGGGCGGTAGCTACGGTGGATCGGGTACGCCGAGTGCGCCGACAGCATCTGGCGGTTACTCTGGCGGTTACTCTTCGGGGGGGTCGTCTGGCGGATACTCTGGCAGTCAAGGAGGTTACCAGTCGTCGCAGTCCACCTACTCTGCGCCCGCACCGTGGCAGCCCAGTGGAGGGGCATGGAACGCGCCTCCTCCCTCATCAGGCTATTCTCAGCCGCCGCCGCCTTCTTCGGGCTATTCTCAGCCGCCGCCGCCCTCTTCAGGCTACTCTCAGCCGCCTCCTCCCTCATCGGGCTACACTCAGCCGCCCCCTCCTTCTTCAGGCTATTCTCAGCCGCCTCCTCCATCATCGGGCTACTCTCAGCCGCCCCCTCCTTCTTCAGGCTATTCTCAGCCGCAGCCGCCCTCATCGGGCTATTCTCAGCCGCCTCCTCCCTCATCGGGCTATTCTCAGCCGCCCCCGCCGCCTTCCACTGGCTATTCATCGGCGGGTTATTCGTCGTCGGGCTATGCTGGGTATTCGCAGCCGCCCCCGCCCTCGTCGGGCTATTCGCAGCCGCCGCCTCCTTCATCCGGGTATTCGCAGCCGCCCCCGCCCTCGTCGGGCTATTCGCAGCCGCCTCCTCCTTCATCCGGGTATTCTCAGCCGCTCCCGCCCTCGTCGGGCTATTCGCAGCCACCGCCGCCTCCCCCGTCGAGCTACCCCCCGCCCCCACCCAGCTACTGAGAGCGCCAAGAACTGCCATTTTTCACCTCAATGCTGTGTTGTGTCTCTGCGGTCTGTTTAGTGCTGTTGTTGTTTGTCACAAAAAGGGAGGCCCTTATTCTCTCCATGTAACGATATGTACACGTTTGGCGACAAAGGAAGCTAACCGCTAACCTCAACGCTTATTCGCTAACATAAATACGAGTACTGACGCTCACTCGCTAACGTAATTAGACCTCAGTTGTTTTAATATTTCGCGGGTACTGATTCGCTAACATGAAAGTGGTAGTGGGGCTGCAGAAATGCGCATGGAATGCCAATGCTGTGTAATGTGCAGCCGGCGCTGTGTGGGAGGGCGTGTGAGTCGTCACCGGCCCCACATCGCGCAGCACAGAGGCAGGCATGCTCAACAGGGGCTGTATGCTTTATATGATATATTCTCTGAGAGTGTTGCTGCTAGGAATGAATGATCTGCTTGTTGTTCGCTTGTTAATGTGTCGTGGTTGAGCTTTCAAGTTGTTGTTATCTAACTGTCGCGTACACCACAGACACACACTCAACCATACGCATACACACGCATTGGCAAACGCCCGGTCGCCCACGCCCTTCGCCCACGCCCGGCACGCCCACATCCACGCCCACACGCGTGCGAGTACATACTTAAGTGACGTATGATGCCAGTAACTCTCATTTGCGCAAGAGGCACACCAGGTAAGGCACTGGACTGCCTGTGCGCGCACAGGATATGTAACGTGCACAATTGCGCCACTTGACTTGCCGTTGATTGCCCCGAGTACATGTACCACTGTACCGCTTCCATAAACCCGAGCGCTTCTTTCACTCTGTTCATCCGGGGTGTCACATGTTGCAATGCTACATACTAAATGTGTAATTTTTCGTTGGAAAGAGGAAACCGCTTCACACTTGCTTGTAATGAATGTGCTTAGTGGGTCTGTACCAAAAAAATTTACGTCTTTATTTCCGGCTCTCTCTTGTTACATTTAAGTGAATGACCACGAACGTAACGAGCCAAACTGATGAGCCGATCTCTGCTTCATCAGACCAGCGGGCACGCCGCCACCCACACAGTCCCAACATTCACCATTTGACCAGACACAGTCACACAGGCACGCTCTGTCCGCGATTCGACGGGATTAGTTTAGCGACAGTGCGGCTTCTACTTGAGCAGCAGGATCTCGCGGTATTTTGGCAGCTGCCAGAGGCTGTCCTCCACCACAGTCTCGAGTGTGTCACACGCATTGCGGACGGCGGACATGGCCGTTGCGAGTGCCGCGTACTGGGCGAGGTCCTTGCCGTTGTTGCCGCTAAACTTGGCGATCGTGCTCTCCAGAGTCTATGGATATGCGAGAGTGAGTGAGCGGGAGCTCCATTAAGCAACAGCTTGGTGACCCATGTACACACACACATACACACATACGCACAAAGGCACATACACAATGACACACATAGACACACACAACTCTCTCACACACTCTCTCACACACACAAAGGCACATACACAAAGATACACACAGACATACAGACACACAGACATACCTGGCTCGTCGACAGCAGCTCTGCAATGAGCGTGGCCGTCCGCGCACACTCCATCTGCTGGCGATCGACGGCCGCCTTCAGCGACGATCCATCGGCGGACGCGATTGCCTTGACAGCTGCAACCGACTTGCACATGCGGCGCTGGTGTTCCATGGAGGCGGGGAGGATGATCGTGCGTGCCATGTCCAGTAGACACGCGCCCTCGATGCGCGCCATCGAATCAAACGTCTCGAATGCGACAACCTGTGTGACGTCAGTCGAAGCGGGGTGTGCGTCAGAGCATTGTGAGTTGCCGGTGCGCGCGCGCGTGTGTGTGTATATGTTGTGGTGTGTGTGTGTGTGTGATGCGCCTTGCAGTATATTCGACCAGCAGATACCTGCGTATGAACATGCATACACACAGAGACGAACACACACCTTCCACATTTGCAGTTCGTTGGGGCTAAGAATGGCGAGACGCTCAAATAGTTCAACGTTCTTGGGCGAGTCGAACAGGCGCAGCGCCTCTGGCGATGTGCGCAAATTGAGCAATCCGCGGCCCTCGGCCTCCTTCACCCACTCGTATGAGTAATTGTCTGCGTTTCGATTATGACGGGAAAAAAAGCAAAGTTAATGGTGGTATTGGAAATGATTGTGTGGATGGGTAACTGTGCATCGGTCATCAATGCACGCAATTGTATGTGCATATTTGCAGCTTGCAAACAGCATGATACGAACATCGTGTGCTCCGCACAAACCTCCGTTGTAGACGACGCGGTAGTGCTTCGTGAGCGTCTCGCGGACGACCGCAGTGACAGCTGTCTCGAGGTTGTTTCCCGTCTTCATGCGTGCCTCGATGCTCGTGCGGATGTGCACGCACGCATCTGCAAATGCAGCGTTCAGGACGGTGTTGACAAACGCAAGCGACTGGGACGCGCCCGCCGCCCGAAACTCAAACTTGTTGCTTGTGAAAGCGAATGGCGACGTCCTGTTGCGGTCGATGGTGTCCTTGGGAAGCTCGGGGAGGAATGCGACGCCCATGTCAAGCGCCTCCTGGTGGTTCACGATGTGGCTGCGTGCGTCCACGCCGCCAATGATGGCACGGCACATCGCATCGAGCTCTTTGCCGAGATAGACGGACATGATTGCGGGGGGCGCCTCGTGGCCGCCGAGACGAAGGTCCTGTTTGTGTGTGTGTGTGTGTGTGTGTGTGTGTGTGTGTGTGTGTGTGTGTGTGTGCGCCGGGGTGCGGGGGTGCACGTATGAAGGTGTGTGCATAAATATGATTGGGATGGGTTTGATTGATGGGAGGAATGTAAGATCGATGACAAAATTCCATCCTTAGGCTATTAAAATACAGGCATAAACGCTGTAAGTTACACAGTGCTGAATGCATATGCATTGCACGTGACCTCCACACGTGGCCTCCACTGACCTGTCCGTTGGACGAAACCGAGATGCGGAGGAGATCGGCGTGCATGTCGACGGCACGGATGGTTGCTGCGAGGAAGACGAGGAACCTTTCGTTCAAGCGCACTGCGTTAGCCTCCGTCCGCCTGTGGATCTCAAACAGGTTCGACACCTCCCCCATTGCAGTGACGGCGCCCACCGACCAGTTGTTGTGCTTGCCTAGATGCGCATGTGCGCGGAATGCAGCGGTCGTTACATATAAGCATGGGCATTGGGGGTTGTAGTACGTGTGCGTTTGCGTAACGTGTGTGTTTGCGTGATGTGTGTGTTTGAGTGCGTTTGTGTAATGTTAGTGTGTGTTTGTGTGATGAGTATGTTTCAAGAAGGGTTGGTTGAGATCAGCCGGCTGAATTCAGTCGGCTGAGATTCCAAAATGACACTGATTTGTGTGAACACATTTGCACACATTGCGAACATAGCTGACAGAGGTATTGCATCCATTCACGCACCCGATCCGTTGAGGTTGGCGAAGGGCTTCTCATGGAGAAGGCAGACAAGGCCGTGGCGCAGTGCAACTTCCGTCATTATCTGCGACGACAGAGATGACATCATCGGCCAATGTGGGTTCATGTCAGGCACGTGACGTAAGCATTGCACACACGCATAAGCACGACACACACACACACACACACACACACAGCACTGACACAGGCACCCAGTCATCACACAAGTACACATATACACACGTAGGGTACAATTAAAGTATTCAGAGAACCAACGCACGCAACACGCAAACACACCTGATCATTTCAGTACTTCTGCATGCAGCAACGTAACAGTTGGACACTGGCATACGCAGCGCATTGCACTGACCCACTAACCTGCATGACGAGCATGTTGTGGTCCACTGCAATGTTGACCTTTTCGAAAATGGGCGCCATTTCGTACTGCGCGGGGGCGACCTCGTAGTGGCGCGTCTTCATCGGCACACCGAGCTTCCACAGAATCAGCTCGGACTCCTGGAGGAAGGCGAGAATGCGGCTGTGGATCGACCCGCTGCGAGCGCACATGGCATTGACATGGAGATGGAGACAGAACGGGGTGTAATGGTGAGTGCATGGCAATCACCGACGTGTCATATGAGACAATGCGATGCAAAGTAAGCATCGACCACACTTTAAAACGTTATCCCTGGACGCTGACCATTGTCGAGCTAGAGCGACAGCACATCAGCAGACAAGCCATGCACACGCCCACGCCACAGGGAGGATGTAGAATGAAACAAGCACAGGGAAAACATGACAACACCACGCGATGTCTCACTCACAAGTAGTGGTCCTGGAGCGACTGCCCCTTGGCGGGCTCGGCGCCCTGCAGCGTGCGACCGCAGGCAACAAGATCAGGGCGCGCCACAAAGAAATGGCGATCGATGAGGAAAAACTCTTGCTCCGCGCCGACATTTGTGTGGATTCCAACAACGTCTTCAAAGCCGAGGAGACGAAGCAGCGGAATTGTTTCCCTCTGCAGTGCGGCGATGGAGCGCAGGAGGGGGGTCTTGGTGTCGAGCGCCTCGCCGCCCCAGGAGCAGAAGGCGGTGGGAATGCACAGCGTCTTGCCATACGCGCCCTCCCGGATGAACGCGGGCGAGGACGGATCCCACAGTGTGTATCCGCGCGCCTCGAAGGTCGAGCGGAGGCCTCCCGAGGGAAAGGAGCTTCCGTCCGTCTCGCCCTTGATCAGCTGCTTTCCGGAAAACTCAAGCAGCAGGACATCGCCGGAAAATTCAATGAACGAGTCGTGCTTTTCCGCCGTCTTTCCGGTGAGTGGCTGGAACCAATGGCAAAAGTGCGTGGCGCCCTTTTCAATGGCCCATTCGCGCATCGCATTTGCGACAATGTCAGCGAGGCGATTGTCCATCGACGCGCCGCTCTTGATCATGGCATGCAGAGCCCTGCGTCAGTGTATGCATCCGATGGTGTGTGTGTGTGCCCGTCATCAGCCGAATGGAGTGCATGTCAATCGTGTGCGGATGCAAGCTAAGCGCAACACGACAAGGGTTCAGTGTCGGCAGAATGCAACATATGACTGCTTTGATGCAATGTCACAGTCTCTCATAGTGCTAGTGCTTGGATGCATTGCCGGGTTGATGAACTGCAGTGACGGAAGAATGCCCACCGGTACGTGTCCTTAGGCAGCTTGGCGCGCATCACACGGTCGTTGAATGTGTCGATGCCAAACATGTCTTCGGTGAGGACATGGTGCTGTGCGACGTGCTCGTGTGTCTGCGGCAGGTCCAGCATGCTCAGCACAGCCGCCTGACGCATGCTCGTGTCTGCACACACAATGACACATGGGTGAGTGACGTCGCAGTCGAGAGTGATATTCATGGCCCTATTGTATCCCACAGAATCACGCATTTTTCAGCACTCTAGTACGATTGATGGCGGATGCAAACGCCGACGGAAGGATAATCTTCCACACAGAGCACCGAGCCAGACTAATACAACAAAGCCCCCTGGCGCGACCGAGCCATACCTTGCCTGGATGACATTTTTTATCGGGTAAATCTTAGATGTAAAATAAAAGTGTCTGCGCCAATCGCTTAGTTGTGCAACTCAGGATTACTTTTATCTGAGACCAACTCTCGGAGATGCGAGTCAGTTATATAGTTTACACACATCCGAGTAGGTCACGTCGAAAATGCCCCTGTCAGATTACTCGCCGCCGGGCCTGCGCATGCCACTGAAAACAATGCGTTGATTTGAGTCCCACCCACCCACGCGAATGTTCCACAAGCACTCACTTCGTGTGACGACAATTGTGCGCAGTGCAGCAGCCGGCCTGACGGCCACCAGTGCCTTACCCCCAACGAACGATCGAAGAGATTGAAACGTCGCGTTGGAAACTGCACGATTCCGTGTGTGTGTGTGTGTGTGTGTGTGTGTGTGTGTGTGTGTGTGTGTGTGTGTGTGTGTGTGTGTGTGTGTGTGTGTATGTGTGTCGGTATGGTGTGTGTGTCGGTGTGTGTTCGTTGCCGATGGAGTTTTCCAAAGTGACAAGCCCCACTTTCAGTATACTGCATCGATTTATTCCACTACCGAATTTGTATGAAACTGATATTATTATTTTGTGGCGGAAATTAGGGTATGATAGGGTCCCAATGCCATTAAATGTGCCGAGATCTCGCCCAACACACACCACCATTAGGGGTAGGGTAAGATTAGGGTTTGGGGTAGAGGTAGTGTTTGTGCGCTCATACATTTTCAATACTGATGTCAGTGCGTATTATGGATCTTCACCGGATTACATCACTCAGTCAGTTCTCAGTCCCTCTCAGACCACATTCTCCTCTTCTTATCTCACGTTTTTTTGTGGAACACATATTGTCATCGACTTCTTTGCTACTTTTGTCGCGATTTGTGGTTGCGTGTACGCTTTGCAAACTATCGATTGGTGCTCAAGCGGAAAAACAAAGAAAATGTCTGCAGTTAACTTTCACTCTGTTCCGATTGAGGTGTTCGTGAGCCATGTCGTTCCGTTGCTCAAGGAGCCGGAGCTTGCGGCACTGTCAAAGGTCAATCGCGTTTTGCGTTTTCACCTTCTGCCGCGGCGCCTCTTCCAACTGTGACCGCTTTACAACAATAAGTTTTGAACGACGCGGCGTTCCGTGAGGAAGTGACGTCTGTGTTGCCGCTCAATCGACTTGTGCTTACGGGCAATCGTGTCAAGGACGTGACGCCGTTTGAAGGGGTCCACACTGCGGTACTGGATAGCCCGGAGTGCACGGACTGCGCCCGCTGGCTGGCGTGCACACACTCAAAACAAAGAGCGGACCGATTGGAAACCGAGAATCTTTGTTGGATTTTGCAGCGGTGGGGAATGTTCAGGTCTTTCATGTTGAAGCATGTGGCAGATTAAACTTGTCTCTTCTGAAGGCCGCAGACGCGGTGCACTACCGTGGAAATGGAGCCACTTTTTCCCGATCGCCGTGGAATGTTCAATATCTTCAGATTAACGAAACACAGGCCACCACGCTCCCCCCCCCCTCCCACGAATTCATACGATTGAGCTGGACGGCGGCGAGTCGCTGCCGGACCTATCATTTATCGGCTGGTCGCCCACCTGCAAAGTGCTGCGGCTGCTGTCGGGACGGGCTCCCCTGCCAACGGACCTCTCGTTTGTTTCTCGGCTGCATACAGTTGTCCTCACCGATCCTAAGTTTCGCGTGGCCCCCGCTGCCCTTGGAAACATCCACACGTTGGAACTGCGTCATGCCGAAGATTTGGTAGACGTCTCGGCCTTGGGGAATCACCACTCTCTCTTCATTTCCGGCTGTTACGAATTGTCGGTTGTTGACAGCTTGTGCCGTGTGCATTCGCTTACCTTGAGAAGCTGTTCTTGGTATTGCGATCCCTGTGATGTTTCTAAGTTGGGGAAGGTCCATACTCTGATACTAGAACCACTCGAATGTTGGGGATGTTTCTCAACTTGGAGGGGTCCATTCCCTTTCCCTGAGTGAGTGTAAAATGACAGCCGGTGTACGAAATCTCGGGACTGTGCACACACTGAATTTGAATCGTTTGGGGCGCCAACATGACGACGATGCGCAATATCTGGGTGGCTTTCACCACTTGCGCTTGAGTGAAAGCAGTATGACGGATGTGTCCGCTCTCGGTAATGTGTACACGCTCGTTTTAAGGGCGTTACCGATGTTTCGTCCCTTGGCAACGTCCACACTCTTAATTTACGATTCAGCGGTGTTGTTGATGTCTCGGCGCTTGGTAATGTACATACCCTTGATCTAACGGGTACGAGAGTCACTGACATTTCTGCACTTATGCATGTGCATACGCTGTCTGCTGGAACACATTCAATTGCCGGTAGAGCACCTCTGCTTTACTGTCACACTCTGGATCTGTCAGGCTGCAGTATATGTGACGCATCATTTCTTGGCTCTTTTCATACACTTGGTCTGTCGAGCTGCAAAAATGTTCGAGACGTCTCTATGTTGGGCAACGTCCATTCTCTCAGTTTGAGGGGGATCTCTGGATTGGACGTGGGATCATTTGGTGCTGTTCACACTCTTGATCTCTCACGTTGTGATGGCCTACAAAATGTGTCAAAGCTGGTGCGTGTGTGTATCCTTGACATCACCAACTGCCGTGGTTTGCCTCAGGCAGACGTGGACCTGCTTGCTCGATCTCTGCGAAAACTTATGTATTAGGATGAAAATCTGACTTGTATTGCTGGATTGACAGACGATTAAATGCTCCTTTCAAACAGTATGCATAAACTTTATTTTTTTAGAGCTTGTCCTCCGCGCGCGCGCTGACTGATGATTTTTCCTATCAGGCAATAGTTTAATAGTCTATGATGATCACATTAACCAGGAAATTTATCATAACATCACGACTGGATAAGTGTAACACTCTGAGCTTGACATCCTTTTTGGCTCATGTCTGGAACTTGTTGAAGCTGCATCTTGTACAACTAGAGCCTCGTTTGCACAAGAGGGAAGCATTTTTATACATACACACACCAAAAGCACTCACTCCTTCGGAGAGCACCCAGGATTACCTCTGACAAATACAGTCTGATTCCAGACGTGATTGGTCCAGAAAGGACGCAGAAGACATGCGACGTACGGTCACTGTGCCCTGTTCACCGCTCCCTGCATGCGCCCATACTGTAGTCGCTACTTACGTCCTGCCAGTATGCGATCTGTCTCATCGCACTGGGCAGCAGTTGCACGGGCGCTGTCCCGCCTGATCATCGCCTTCATACTGCCGGCGACCGCCGGTAACGGGTTGGGACTGGAGTGCGCATCTTCAGCCACTCTACCTTAACCCTAACTTAGCCACATAGTGAGACATTTCACATTTCCAATGAGCATTCCAAGTACACCGACGTTTTATGAACAGGCACATATGAACATCACTACAGAAAGGCGTATACACGCAGACGCACACAAACACACACACACGCACACGCACACGCAAGCACGCACGCACGCCGCAAAACGCATTTACATGCGACTCCAATGGGCACTTATCCGCACATCCAAATCTATCCTCACATCGCCTCACATCGCCCCAGGCGACTCAAAGCGCCCACCACAACGCAACCACAAAACAATCCCAGCACAAACAATTTCTCAGTGAAGAGAGCGCGAGTCGTCACTCTTTGGGGACAGAATGGACGGTGTGTCCACAAACGACACATTTCTCGGAATGTATCCGGCGGGTCTCTCTTTAGCTTGCCCCGCGACACCGGCGGCGCTCCCATCGGCATCTCCGCTCGATATGGCAGAGAGAATTCCCGCCACAGCGACGTCCACCGCACTCTTCGTTGGTGACGGGTCGTTGGAACTTGCTGTTCCGTTAACGGTAGCATTGTTAACGTTGGCATTGTTAACATTCTGCGCTGCGCCGTAGGTTGACAGGGACTGTGTCGCCGACGGACTACGCGCAAATGTCGTTCCTTTTCGCGTCGTGGTGACTGAAGTGGTGGCGCGTGTCACGCGCGGTGTGAACGGCGCTGCGGCGGGCGAACCGGCAAGATGGGGTGCGGATTGCTCCTCGCCCGAGTTGGTGATATACACGACAGTCTCGCGGTTCTTTCCCTGTGTGTGTGTGTATGTATGTGTATGTGTGTGTATGTGTGTGTATGTGTATGTATGTGTATGTGTATGTGTGTATGTGTATGTATGTGTGTGTGTGTGTGTGTATGTGTGTGTATATGCATGCGTGCATGTATGTGTGTGCATGTGTGTGGACGTCATATTGTTGAGCAATAAGGTAGGCGCAAGCAAACAGAGGACAACAGCCATCGGCACACACGTGCATGCATGTTGCATGTCCAACCTTGTCAATGCGGAGTGTGTTTCCAGTGCCTTCAATGATGAGATCGATTGCACCGCCAAGCGAATGCGATCTGCGAATGCAAAGAAATAAATACAATACAAATACAGAAACAACGACAACAACAGCAAAATCATCAGCAATAGCAACAGGGAAAGTACCATAGAACATAAAACATGAAAACATGTGGAAACATCCGACCGATTTCTGTGGAGTCTCCTCCCACCCCCC
>CALSCR010001737.1:0-21918 GCA_943704495.1 Pigoraptor chileana
GGAGGGGGGGGGTGGGGGGAAATTCCGTCTGTTGCATCTCTTCAACGTAACACCAATATCAATATAGGGATGCAAAAACCATGCATGTAATCAATGGCTAGTGTGTGAATATAAAAACAGGATGCAGCTCACCTTGCGGCCGAATCGACCGGTCCGACCAATGCGGTGGAGATAGGTTTCGAAATCGATCTTGTTGTCCTTCGTGAGGGGCAGGTCATAGTTGATGACGACATTCACCTGTTTTTGTTTCCAAAGTACATGAACGGGAGTGCGTGCGTTTGATTAATAGCGACTTCTAAGTCATAGGGTACATGGATGATAAAGCCAAAACAAGAACGCACGCACAACACACACACACACACACCTGAAGAACGTCGATGCCTCGTGCGAGCACATTCGTCGCAATCAACACCTTCGTCTTGCCCTCTCGGAAATCGTCGATGATGCGGTCACGCTCGGCTGCCTCTTGCTCTCCAGTCAGCTTGGAGACCTTGTGGCCCGCACGCACCATCTGCGCAGCAAGCGAGTTCACCGTCTCTCGTTTCTGTAATATGGCAAAAGAGAGAGAAAAATGAAGAAAATGAGCACACACAACGACGTAATATCAGAGACTTGAGAAATGGGACAAAACCAGAAAATGTATGAGAAAACAATGTGGATGCATATTACAATGGCGTCAATCACGTGTTGCGGTCGTGTGTGGTCAAAAGAGCCGTCGATGAAGTAGCAATCGTATGAAGGCAAGTATTCCAATAATAGTCAACAAAAAGTGCAGCAAATGCGGTACAAACCACATTAACAGAAACAAAACATAAAAACAAATCAGCTCCTCCAAAAAGTCACGAAATGTGGACTAGACAACCACACACCAACAGACCAATAAACACAAAGACTGTGCGCGAAGAAGTGGCTGTTTTTGGCAACAGGCATCATCAACTCGTTCCCGTCGACTTACTTGGCAAAAAATGACGACCTGGCCGACCGACACGAGCCCATAAATATCAGAGAGCGTCGGAAATTTCGACTGTTCGTTCGGGCAGTCGAGGTAGTAATTTTTGATACCCTCGAGGCTGAGTTCCTCGCGCTTTAAGCAAATGATATTTGCCTTGGGACCGACGATGCGCTGCGCAAATTCCATAACTTTGGGCTTGAAGGTTGCCGAGAACAGCAGGATCTGAATGTCAGGTCGGAGGAGCCTGTTTTTGATAGCGTTTTTGATAGCGTTTGGGTTTGTGTTTGTTTGTGTTTGTGTTTGTGTTTGTGTTTGTGTTGGGGCAGCAGCAAAGTGTGGAATTTTCGAGGTCAATGAGCAGTATATTCGGTACAATCGGATGAGGATGTGACATTACAGTAGACGCGAGAACGGCGCACCGCGCTGACAAACGCACACAGTATCACACATACTCTCATACGACCTCTCTCTTGTGGAATACAAGAGCATTGCTCAAATAAGCTGCCTTGAATCCTACGATTCTCTCAGTCTATCTCAGTCATAGTCCAACTAGCCCATGGACACGACACCCAAAACACTGTCGTCATCGCACACACACATATATATACACACACACTCTCTCTCTCTCTCTCATACGCACACACACACATGCACAGACACACAAAAGCAAAACCGACGCAACACATCCGCGGCACAGCCAAAATGCACACCCGCCCACAGCCACTCACTTCTTAATGCGCACAGACTGGTCGCCCATGCCCTGCAAGTCGATCATTTGATCCGCTTCGTCGCATACAAGAATGTTAACCGTCTTGGGATCGAACTTCCGCTTGGTGATCCACTCGAGAATTGTGCCCGTCGTGCCCACGATAACTTGCTCAGTGATCTTTCCTCCAACTGATTTTTTGGGGTTGTTTTCGATATGTTGGGTTTCACGGCGTTGAAGTTGTGGGTATAAAATAAAGTTGGAAGTTCGTACACACAGGAAAACGAGAAATAAGAAATCTGAACACTCCACAGATGGTGGAAAGTACAGAACATACACACGAACGCATACATCCACACACACACACATACCAACAGCATCCTTGATGGCAAACGTGACTTTGATGCCCGTAAACTGCTTCATCTGATTGACGACATCGCCAATCTGACGAGCGAGTTCACGGGTGGGCGCAAGGCACAATGCCTGTGTTATGCAGCAGATAAGAAAGAGATGGGGTGAGGGACAGAGAGATTGAATCAGTGCCGATAACGAGAGCCATGAGACAGAAAAAGAGAAAGGAGAAGAGGAACAAAACGGAGCGAGTTATACACACATGCATACACACATGCACATACGCACACACACACCTGCGGGTACTCCTTTGATTCGTCGATCCTGCTGAGCATTCCCAGTGTAAACGCAGCGGTTTTGCCTGTGCCAGACTGCGACTGCCCAATGAAGTTCTGAGGACTGCCCGGCGCAGGTCACGTGGTGCATGGGAGGGTGCACATATATGAATTGAAGTAACGAGTCAGACGCGCGCTCGAGAGCGTAATTTGTACAATATGAAGCACTATGGAAGTCTAACCGTTTGTAGAACAAAACAAGACAATACAAACAAACGGCCTAGCAGGTTTTGCAGAGAGACGTAAGAAAAGTATATGTGTTGTTATTAAAAGATTCATGTGCCTCTGCCTGTTTTCTTCGGAAATGTTTCTGGGTCATGCACACCACGGTCACACAAACAAGCACAGATCTTCACAGTCAACTTCCACTCACGGATTCCTGAGGATCATGGGCAGTGCCTTCTCTTGGATTTTGGACGGTTTGTTAAACTTCATCGCATAAACGCCCTTGAGCAGCTCGGGACGACTGATGTGACGACACGAACGATATGCAGCAGCACGGGTCAGAGATGATTAGTCAGCAATAAAGGCATGTACACTCACACACACACGGTTTCGAGTGCACGACGACGACATGGCTAATATAATGAATCCGCTACACGACAGCCAATATGCAGCAATACTCATTCAAGGCAAAAGACGCCACACAAGCACACTCATGGAGCATATGTATATAAATATACCAACAACATGCTGCACACGCCAACATATCCAAAAAATCAAATGGGGGATCTCAGGCCAATTCGAACATTAAGGGCCACTCACAGGTTGAGCTCCTCAAAAGAGGTGACAGAATAGAGGGGCGAGTTGGGGTCGCTCTGTTGCACTTGCACCTCGCCACTCCAATCGATAAGACCGCCGCCGGCATATTTCTTGTTCGTCAGATCAATGCCACCCGCATCTGCTGCGCAAGCCGCATTCCCAGAGTTGAAAAATGTCATTTTTGGATTTGTAGTGTGTGTAAACGCACGTATAAATGTGTTTGCATGTGTGATGCATGGGCGCCTGTGCATGCATGTGTCAGCCACACATGCATGGGCCCATGGTCGCGTGTGTGTGTGTGTTGTGTGTGAGTGAGTGTATAACATATACATGTGTGTGGTTGAATGCAACGCACCGTCATCATCCTCGGGGTCCACTTTGGCAATGGCGAGGGAGTCAACCTGGAAATAGCATGAACAATCAGGGATAGTTCAGACAAAAAAACAAACAAAAAACAGGAGAAACAAAGAAACACACAATCATTCGCGGTTAGCCGTTTGACGGATCCACCTTGCTTGGTTCACAAGTTGCCAAACTGAAACTGACCTGCTTAGCCAAAGCCTCGTCTGCGTTCGATTTCGCATCGGGGGCGGGCGTCGAAGGGGCGCTATCCTCTTCGTCTGCCCACTTCCCCGTCTTTAGAGTGATAGTAAGCGCGGGAGAGTCGGATGATCCAGCGGCCGCAGGGGTTGACGAAGGCTCCGCCATTATTGTGGCAGCAAATTACTCTATTGTGACAGGTGATTCGAGGGATCACAACGAAGTGAGGGAGTACAAATGAGATTGAGGAAAGATTGAGCCGTAATAGCAGCCAGCAGAGGTGTAAAATAGATGAGCAGCCAGCGCTCAAAGTTCGACGTTAAGAATGCCCTTACGTCACGATTGCGACAGGATTTCTGCAGTCGTCTTTAAGCTTCCTTTCATGCTCACCTCTGAACAGTTGAAAATGGAGCCCAAAAAAAACACCAGCAGTTTTTAGCTGCATACACAAAAAAACAGATGTGAGAAAAGAGAGGGCTTATTAATCCAACCAAGAGTATGTTGCTGTGCGGCACATGGCACACTGTCGGATCGGCCCACTGACCGTGCACGGTTGGCCGACGAACACGCACGTGATACGCACGTGACATTATTTACATATTAGCGAGATCTCGCTTGTGTTTGAATTTTCGGTGTCGTAACTGCCATGACAACGTAAACTGTCGCCATTCTTCAAATTTCCGATTACGGACTGAATTCGTAATCGGCCTTAGTTTGAAATTATTGCTATTGGCTGATACTGAGTGAATAAATAGATATAGTGGATTTTTCGAGTGCTGTTTACACTTTGGAGGTTTCCGTTTCGGTTTTTTTTGTATTGAAATCCCCATAGTAATTCCAGTCATCATTGGCGAGACGAGACCACTGCGCAACCGAGCGTGAAACACCGAGTACGCACGCACGCAAGCACGCACGCACACGCACAGACACCATGCATGCACGCACGAAGCACGTTGCACTAGGTGAATTGTTGCGAGTGGTCGCAGTCTGTGCACGAGACACATTGCCACGCACGCCCCTTTCGTAGTTTGGGACAACTATTTCAGTGAACGGAAAAAACTAGGCAAGTGATTACAAAAACCCTTTCTTTAGGTAACAACCCTACCCTGAATGCGCGTTTGTCTCGAATCCATTTTTCCGGCGACGTTATTCGCATCCGATTAACTCGGCTTGAGAGACAGACCGTGCGCACTCTCCAATGGCAGCTGTGTGCATCCCGCAGCCCTTTGTTGCCATGGGAAGCTCGACAATAGTCCCCGCTTCGTCGTACAGATCTCACTCTTCGGACGACGAACATGCAATGTCACTTGTAGTGGACGGTGACGGCGACGATGCTGTGCACGGACACCACGACGAGAGTGGCAGCCACTCTGGCTCTGCCGACCTAACGACAAGTGATGACGACGCCGTTGATATGAGCGAATCGCTTCCCGCGCACATCACGATTGCTGGCATCACCGATCAACTGAGGAATCTCTGCAAGGTCATGCACGACACTATTCCCAACCTGCAACAAAACGCCGTCTACGAGGTCTCGAAGTGGATCAACTATCCCGTGCAAGTCCTCGTGTCGGATCTGCATCGCCCGGCTGACGATTTTGGGCGTTATTATATGAGCACGCGCAGTATTGGCGAGTTTGTGCTTCACATTCTCTCTGCGAACATGACCGTCAAGACAAACATCACTACGACCATTGTGCGCAAGTTCAAAGCCGTGAATCCTGATCTCTCCAAGTACGGACTGCTTGTCAAGACTCTGGGACAGAAGCCCGAGAAGAGCTTTCTTGTGCAGACGATCCCGATGCAGTCGGAGCAGGTGTCGGCCGCCGGAAAGGGACGCGGTTCTCACCAAAACTCGCGTGGCACCTCGTACTATTGGCCGTTCTGGCAGATCCCTCGTATCGTGCAACCACTCATCCACACGATCCGCCGGTCAAAGGCCTTTCGTGACATTCAGTACATGCCCCCGGGCGCGACTCCTGCGCCGCAGACGGCCACACCTCCCACACCAGTCGCAGCGCTCCCGATGCACGTTGGGGCGTCGTCTGGATACAAGACACCCCCACGCACACCAACACGCCAGAACTCTGAACTGACGAAAGGATCCGCGCGCAAGAAGTGTCGCTCTGTGTCTCTCTCGAGCGATGAAGGCGCACCGACTGTTCCTGCGGGCCTGTCCTCGCCACTCATTGTCTCTGCAAACGGGCGCACGAAGACAACTCCGCGGAGCAAGAAGCAGCGAGATCGCTCTCCCGAGAACAAACCGGACATACGGGTGCAGCTTGCTCCCCGGATGTCGAGCCGTCGCGGGCGGGACGATTCGGACAGTGACGAGCGGAGTGAGTGCGAGGAGGAGTTTCTGAGGAACATGCGTGCTCCAATGGTCCCAGCATCAGCACCTCTCTCGAACGCATCGTCTATGTTTGCAAAAAGCGCGGACGCCACCTTGTTTTCCATTGGCGCACCTGCGACGACAACAACAACAGCAACGACAACAAGAACGCCGACACCCGGCATGTCTGCACTTTCCGTGCAGATGACAATGGCAGCGGGGGCTGTTCACAAGCGGCATCCGTCTGGCAGCGAGGACTCTGGACTCGGATCGGGTCCTGACGACTGCAGGACGGCTGCAGCACTTGCGAGCTCAAACACAAGCACAAACGTGCTCTGGTCAGAGTCAAGACAAAGGGACTATATGCGTGCGGATGAGATTGAGCGGTCGATCGAGGCGAAGCGTGCAAAGATCGAGGAGTACAACAACATTCTTGTTGGACTTTTGTTTGAGGTTGCGCAGGAGGAGCAGGCCCTCAAGATGCTCCGGGGATCTCTCGCGTCATAGGGCGAGCACCGCACCCTGCAACGAGATCACGTTCACTTGTTTGTTTGCACTCACTTTCCTCTCCTGTTGCCTTTATTGTGTCGGTCCTCATGTCTGCCGTTGTTGCCGCTGCGTTGCGTTTTCTCCTTGGTCTCATTTGCCCGCTTTGCGTCTCGCGCACGTTGTACAGTCTTGCTTTATCATTCGTCACATCATGCCCCTGTCTGGTGTATGTGTGCCGTCCTCCTCTCTATCTGCACTGTCTTGGGTGTCGCATACTGCGATCACATCCGTCGACTTCGTCTACTGTAATTTCCTGTGTTGTCTGCCTATTACGTCAGTCTCGCTCGCGTTCCGGTTGCGCCTTTGTCTGTCGCGCCGATGAAACTATTTAACAAGCGCTTTTATTCCATCAACTACCTCTGAACAGTGCCTGTTGTGACTGAAAGTTGCCAGAGTTAGCAGTGGGCATTGTATTTGTTTTAAAAGGGCTGGCCTTGTTAACATAACATTGGCATTGTTGGATCAACACATCACAGCGGTACTGCGTATCATAGGCACAGCTACCGAAGCCCATTCAGGTACACTCTGAAGCCTGTGCCCTGACCGTCTATGTCTGAGGCGCACTACTGATCAAATTTCAAGTCGGCGCGTGACGATTGCGTCATGTTGTACCATGGATGCGTGTGACTCTCGGCCTGCCAGTGATCGCGGCTCTGTGGGGGCCCCGGCAGCCATTCTGCAGGAGTTCCATCTGACCGTATTACAAAAGCCATCAGTCCCAATTACAATCGCCGTCGGCCGGCGGCAGCGTCCGGCGTCGGTTTGCAGGGCCGAACTACAGATTGGTGCTGTACAACAGCCCCGCTAACGAGCGCAACATCACCGGGTCCAGTATGAACCCGATGGAGTTTTGGAGGATTGCATATGCCGACCGCCTGGCCGACATGACACGGGCCGATGCGATGCAAACTTTACGCAGCTCTGCTATTGTCCGTCACTGTACGACTACTTCGTCTCACAGAACCAGACGATTTTGGTCATGGATGTTGTGGAGAATATGAACAACGCAAAGGCGGTGCTCTTCAATGCGACCTTTGATGGAATCGATCCGGTCACAATTCGCGTCCGGAGCCCGAAATTCTGTTGCGGGACCATTTCGTATTTTAGAAGCGTGTTAACTTGCCGACAGTAAGTGGGGCGCGTTTGATTATTACAAAGAAGATCCAGCCGGTCGGAGCCAGCCATGCTCGCGGTCACGCTATCACGCAAGTCTACGGCGATGGCGCTTGCTGGAGTGGCTGCTTTTATCTTGGGGAGGGATATGGCGTGGCGGGGCCCACTGCAGACTCAAACTGGGAATCCCGTGGTACGACTTCTGTGATGCTCAATCTGGGACTGTCTGTGGATACCACCGCTTTTGCAAATGGACACACCCGAGTCAAACGTGTAACTCGTTACTTGTCTGTCTACGAGAGGGCCGTTGCCTGTTCTGGAGTCATACAAACTGACAGAATGGTGCCATCGCCTAAGTGGGGCAGTCTAAGGTACAGTAAGGAAGGCCTCAACTGCGACTGCGCTCTCGGTGGGAGATGGATGATACCGAATCAGTGTTCGTAGAAGGTTTGTGTGGGCATCAATTCTCACGCAATCAAGCGGCAACATTGTATTTCACGCACGCAGAGACGGCAGCGACTGACAGCGGCATAACTGACACGGGAGCGATGGCGCCAAACAACAAAAAAAGCATTTAACAAAACGTTTTTTCGCACACCGCAAACGGTTGAGAGAGCACACACTCTTTAGAAGATGGGGACGTAGTTTTCGATCTTGGCACGGTGGTTCTGTGCAATGCACTCTGCGATCCACACAATGTTCCTGCAAGGGCGACGCGATAACAAGAATGACCAAAATTTAGGTTCCAGCAAACACAATGGATGAATACCACACGCTCCTTGTTGAGGGAAGGCCAAAAACACATATACACACAGACACACATACACAAACACCAGAGACGTCGTGGCACGCACCTTGTCTCCTGCTCCTTAAGCTTGACGAGGGCGTAGAAGATGCCGGCATGGAACTGCTGCTCGAAGGCATTGCGGTTCAAGCGCACTTCGTACTCGAAAAACTTGTCATCGAGCGATTTGTCGCCGGCTCCAGTGCCGCATCCCTCGAACAGGGGGCCGTACTCCTGCGCCGCGCACACAAGCAGGAAAAAACACATTGCACGAAACAAAAAAATTACTTTCACGTTGCAAATGAGGCGTGGACCAATTCAACAGTCGGATGACATACCACACTTAGAATGGTAGACACACAAACGTGTACCCCAGACAGACCGACAGACGGACAGACAGTGAGACACACACACAAACGTACCCCATAAAAGTCAGCCACACCGCGCACTTGCTCAAAGTCGTCGCAGCGAGCGAGCTTTGAAAGACCTTCGGGAAAGAGCTTTCCACACGTCGGATACAACTTAGCACGGTCGTCCTTGCTCAGCTCAGTGTCAAACGAATTGATCGTGATGATAAACGCGCGGCGATCCGCCTCAAACTGCGCACACCCAGCAATATATGCATTATATGAATGAGTGTGAGTGTGTGGGTGTGTGTATGTTTGAGGGATCCAGATACGGGAGGAATATTTACTAAAACATCAAGACACTGGCATGAATGTGTTCAAGTACCAGATACTACAAGATGCAAATTGATCATGCAGCATAATGAACACGAGTACTAATGTCGAGGCAATCAAGAGACAATAAAAAACAAACACGCAACACTAAACAGTAACCGCAATTAACGTCTTGATGGCAGCAGCTACCCACCTCGAGAATGGGCTTCATCACCTCGAAGGTGGCGCCGCCAATGTACTGGCAAAAGTTGAAAAAGTCCTCAATGTAAGCCTTGTACAGGGTGTTTCGGATGATCTCAACGTGCATCTCGTCGAGGTCCTGCTCGGAGATGCAGTTCAAAAAATAGGGAGCTGCAAAAGCGACAGATACACAGGCCAACAAAGGCGATAACGCATATGAAAAATGAAATCAAGAGTGAGCATAAGGACAAATAAACTTCTGAATGAAAAAAGTTTTGCCACATCTATTCCACACCCATCAGCTTGTTCACATACTACCAAAAGAATGCCTGGACAATTTGAGTATGCGTGTGCATGTGTGTCTTCACAGAAACGTGCCCACGGGTATGCTTGTGGCAATGCATAAATGAATGAATGTGCGTGTGTGTGGAAAGCAGATCGCATCGTGGTTTGTGGCATTGCAGAGCACGCCAATGCACAGACATCAAGACACACCGAGGGGAGTGTCAATGAGCACCGAGTTGTACAGTTCTGCGGGCGTCGAAGCAATCGTAAGCGAACCCATCGACTCGAACATTCCAAGTGGGTGGCACTTGGGGATGAGCTCGCTCAGATCGCGCTCGTGGAGTGTGCCCGTGATCAGCAGAATGATGTTGTCAATCATGTAGCCATAGCTGCGGTGGGACGCGACAAAACATGTAAATGGACAAGGTTGAAAATGATATAAAGAAGAAGTTCGTTGTGTGTTGTTGTGGTTTGTGATTGGGATGAGGAGTGTCACGCTCGCACCACACCATAGCACACGCATTCCCACACTTAGGTACGACGGCCACAAAGCTAGAGAAACGCGCAGGTGTCTAAAATCGCTGTCACAGCCTCCCAATTGAATCCAACCATCAAAAGCAACGCCGATTCACAGTCGATATCCGATATGGGTCCATTTGAAATAACAGAGATCCAGTGGCCCATCAAAAAAAACACAGAGCTATTCTCACTGTCACACTTATAGCCATTATGTGTCGGCGTGCGTATGTATGTCCCATAATGCCTAAATAGGGATCAACCGGTGCTCACTCACGTGATATAATCCATGAACGTCGCAAGCGGCTCCAGAGCCTGGTTCCGGAGATGCGTGAACTCGGTCACATTCTTCTCTGTCAGGCGATCTGAAATCACAGAAACGGCGAGCGGGGAGGGCTCGTTTGCAAGGAATGAACCGTAGTCCGTGCTCTGAAGATGCAACTTCAAGTCTGCGGGAAAAAAACAAAGTTTCAAACGCAAAATTATTTCAGCATTTTGGGCAGTCCGAGCTACTTGAAAGCCACCACACAGAACACGATAAGAGATCAGTCACGAAAACAGGATGCAGCTCACAACATATGTCCTATTCAGAGTGTGACCGAGCAATTAATTACCAGACACACAGACACACAGACATAGGCAGACACACGCAGACATGTTCCAGAGGGCGCCACGCAAACTTAACACACCCTCGAGCGTTTCGCACTGCACGAGGTTGTAGTAGTCATTCTGCTTCAGAATTCCCGAACGGATTCCTCGCACAAGACCCTCGAGATAGCCAGCATTGGCGTTGAAGAAAAATTCGGTCTCGGAGAGGAGCATCTTCTATAATTATGTACGGCAATATATGCACCGCCCAGAAAAACGAGTTGTTTTCGAGGGTTGTTTTTTCTCTGCAATGAAATAAATGTCAGAGCAGAGTTCAGGGAATAGGATCTCGCGATGCAATATTAAGCGATGCGAAAGGAGCCCGAGTGATGTGAGAGCACATCGAACACATTTGCGCTATTCACGAAATAGCGATCTCAGTCACGCCTTGTCGCTTCTCAAATGTGCCGACGAATACATCCGAAGCGCAAGACTTTGCACGAACCTTTGGATGCAAAACGGGGCTGCCAACAGAATACAATAGTCCACGATTTCAATCGCGCAGATATGATAACTGCGAGAAGGTAAAGTTATTGCACGCAGGGCTCCACACTCGTATTGCTTTGGTTACTTGAAAGAACTCGTCTGCTGAAAAGAAGGAGCTCCCCTCTGTGGATGATGCGAGTGACACATAATGGACCACACAAACACCACGACCCACGAGCGCCCAATTTGAGCTCCGATTACCGCAGCAGCCGCACTTCAGCCGTGGGTAATATATTGGAAGTTCTCGGAAAAATGCAGAAAAATCCCACCCTGTTCAAATTAATATTTTGTCACATGACACACCATGCAAATGTAATCGATTAGTCATAGTTAATTTTTAAAAATAAGGAAAAGCTACTATTCATATGATTTTGTACGCATTTTCCTGACGTCGGCATTTCGGTATTAAGTCATATATCTGGTGGGGATTACTCGGAGTTTATCCCTTGTACCAATTTTACGACAAGCTTCTTTATTTTCCGAATTAATTTTACGATACGTCGGAATAGTCCCCACCCACACGCCGCCTCGGCTCACCATAGAGCTAATCTCAAATTTGCTCTCCTTTTGTGTAAGAATTGGATCTCTTTTTCAATTTATTTGAATCTTACCCGGACTCTCTGATTGGTTTGTATGAAAATGCTCATACAAAAGAAGGCTGTTTTTTTCTTTCGCGAGTGACATCAAACACACACACAGTCGCACACACACACAGTCGCACACACATACACACATACACACAAGCACAGACACACACACACAGCGACACGCAACGCACGACGCCACCCTGACACTTCCACCTATTGCGGAATGACGACTGGGCTTACCAGAGTGCACTCACGGGCGGACCGCACAATATATGAAAGCTTCACCGATTGCGCGATTAATGGTGTTCCTACAGTACCATCTGGATTTGTGACCGCCGTTTGTTGAACCGGAAAGTGCAAAGTATAGAAAATGGGTGCGTACACAGGTGGAAAGGATGATGGATGTAGGATGCCGCCTTCACCGCATGGTTCGACCAGGGAGTGTTGTTTAATTGCTCACTTACCGTTTGATTCCCCCTATTTTCTTTTGCTTTCTTGCAACATGTGAACCAATGACCCTGAAACTCATATAACTCACCAGCTGACGCAGACGTGAGTATTTGCACACAATAATATGAATACGACGTGCCATGTTCTGATCGCATTTGCTCGCCCACACCTCTTCTGGGAGCTTTGTAATGCATTTTCCATAATTTGTCTTGGATGTCACTCGCTGATCTCTTCCTTCACTCTATCTCCACTGCACATCCCCTACACGTCGTCTCTCTGTTGGTGTACACAGTCCCCGACTGATTCGCCCGCCGGAAACCGCAAGGAGCTTGGCGGCTATGTTGGCTTTGCCAACCTGCCCAACCAGGTCCACCGCAAGTCGGTGAAGAAGGGCTTCGAGTTTTGCCTCATGGTTGTAGGCGAGTACATTAATCAATTGCAGACATCAACCAAGCTACATGTCCTCGCGCGACTCAATGTTTCCTTGCGACATCCAATTGGATGTGGTTTTTAGTTTTATGGTGGGATCGTTCGAGGGCAGAATGTTTGGCACGATTAATAATATTTGATGAGTGTATAATAACAACGTATCAACATACACATACTGATGCCCTCACTATATAGGCGAGTCGGGTCTCGGAAAGTCGACGCTTGTGAACTCTTTGTTCCTCACTGACCTCTACACGGAGCGCGAGTATCTTCCCGCGGCCGACCGCATCAAGAAGACGGTGGATGTGTCTGCCACGACCGTTGAGTTTGAGGAGAAGGGTGTGCGCCTTCGCCTTACCGTGGTCGACACGCCAGGATTCGGCGATGCCGTCAACAACGACGACGCGTGAGTTGCCTCAGTGCCAGATGCTGCAGATTGTGTGGATGCTATTGCGAGTTGACTGCGTGGTTGTATGTGTGTGAGTGTATGAGTGTATGAGTGTGTGAGTGTGTGTTCAAGCTCTTACCTTATCTGATCCACAGCAGTTCCAACTCAATCACATTGTTTTTCATGGCGGGGAATGTTTATTACATGCATGCTGTGCGTTTGGACTCACATGTTATAGATTAGTGGTACGCTGCGTGATCTAATGTGTCG
Source organism: Pigoraptor chileana (assembly GCA_943704495.1). Lineage (NCBI taxonomy): Eukaryota > Filasterea > Ministeriida > Capsasporidae > Pigoraptor > Pigoraptor chileana. The sequence goes on from CALSCR010001737.1 coordinate 13,344, forward strand.
TTCCATTGTCCCTTTATGCAATTTGCCACGATGGTTGCATTGCTCTGCAGATGGGTTCCCATTGAGAACTACATCAACACGCAGTATGAGCAGTACTTGAACGACGAGTTTCGTGTCAATCGCACCAAGATTGTCGACAACCGCGTGCACTGCTGCCTCTACTTCCTCTCGCCCACCGGACACGGGTGCGTGGACTCACCGCCTGATCATTCTTGCATAGCGTCCTTGTATTGCACTGGCGGCTGGTTTCATATGCTGGGATGACTCGTTTATGTCTGAGAGCACCTCGTTTTCTTGTGTACCGAGTCGTGGGGCAAACAGATACTATTCTGTCTTTATATATATATGTATATATTTCATAACCGAACTTAGGGATTTGCAGTGCGCCCTTTTTGTTTGCTTTTTGTGCGCACAACTGTGTATCTATTCGCATCTGTGATCCGCATGTTTTGTGTTGACCTCATCTTTCTTGCATTCTTTGTGCTGATCATCTTCTTCTTTTGTTCTTTCTGCTGTTGTGCTACAGCCTCAAGCCTATTGATGTTGAGTTCATGAAGCGATTGGCGAAGAAGGTCAACATTGTGCCCGTGATTGCCAAGTCTGACACACTCACCCCGGAGGAGGTCCAGGCAATGAAGGAGAAGGTGGGGTTACTGTTGTGATATGTCGCTTGTTGCCGCATGGGACATAGAGTTGAAATGCCCTTCGATGTACGTGTTTGGTTGGGGAAGAGTTAGGGTTAGGGTTAGGGTTAAGGGGAAGGATCGTGGCCCTCTCAATGGATAATGACTACGACCCATTCTGTTGTTTTTTTTGTGGGCAAACGTAATGTGGGCAAACGTAGTGATTGGTTTCGTATGTCGTGGCCCGTACACACGTACACGTGGTGAGATCAATTTGGGTTGACTTACATGTCAACTTTGCAAACACGCACACACACGCACGCAGGCTCTTGAGGACATTGAGAAGCACAACATTGCGATTTATCAGTTCCAGATTGACAGCGAGGATGACGATGACACTGTGCGGGAGTGCAAGGACCTCCAGGTATGTTTTCATATGCACGCATATGCACACATTTTGCATCACCACACATCGCCTGTACACCTTTCACACCAACACTCCTCAGCCGCATCGCATGCATCACACAACACTGATCATGTCGGTTCGTGGGGCTGTGCCAATAGATCAAATAGATCCAGAAGATATGAGTGTGTCTCGCTGTTTGCCTTTTCCCAATCGCCACGCCATGATCGCACATCTGAGGGGGAATATTAGCTGATATTCGTATCTGTCAATCTATGCCCAAAAGCCAAACGCCAAACCCCGCCGCTCACCCCTTCATTCTTTTTTGATGCAACATTTGCCAGGCGAGCGTCCCGTTTGCCGTTGTTGGAAGCAACACTGTTATCGAGGTTGGCGGCAAGAAGATCCGCGGCAGGCAGTACCCGTGGGGTGTTGTGGAGAGTGAGTGATGCTACGCATTTCTGTGTGTGAGTGTGTCTGTTGTTTGTTTCTGTCTTCGCTATTGTCTGCTCAATCTCGGAGCGGTTACCACTGCGAATTTGTTTGTGTGCTTTTCCCCCAGTATCAGACCACTGACTGACTGACTTTTATTGTGCGTATTTGGACAATGTTTTTGTTATTTATTTATCACAGTTGAGAACGAGGCACACTCGGACTTCAGCAAGCTCCGCAACATGCTTATTCGGTGAGTGCGTGCGTGTGCGTGTGTGTGTGTGTGTGTGTGTGTGGGGGGGGGGGGTGTTCAAAGCCCTGGTTTCGGTGTACGGCCGTGTCCGATGCATGCATTCTTCATTCACAAAGTGACTTCGATTGGCGCACTGCATTGGAATCTGTCTCTAAACACGCGTTCGCTATCTTATTGTTGTTGTTATTTTGTTTTTGTTTGCAGCTCTCACATGGAGGACCTTAAGGACTCGACGAACGACATTCACTACGAGAACTTCCGGTCGACGAAGCTTGCCCAAATGAGCAATCTTGGACAGAGCGAGGCTGACAGGTACGTCGTTGTTGAATTCATTTTGGCATGTCTCACATTGACATGCTGTGTGCACTCGAGCTTCCTTTGCCTTGAACCTGGATCGGCGCAACTGACTCATTGTTTTTATTCGATCTCTCTTTCCCCCTTTTTCCTTTTTCTCCACAGGAACATGTGAGTCACCTGAGACGTGAATCAACAGCACAATGCGCAATTCAATGAATGCCCCGGCTGGTTGTGTGTGATGTTCCGTACTTGTTGTTGTTGCATTGCCCGGGGTGTGTGTGTGTGTTTGTGTGTTTGTGTGTGTGATGTGCTGTGTCTTGTGACTCTTTTCTTACGATTGTATGATTTTGTGTCCATTTCTATTCACGCACCGACAGCAACCCCATGGACAAGTTTGAGGAGGAGAAGAAGGAGCACGAGAAGAAGATGAACAAGATGGAGGAGGAGATGCGCTCGGTCTTCACGCTCAAGGTCAAGGAAAAGGAAATGAAGCTCAAGGAGTCGGAGAAGGAGGTGTGTGCGCGTGCGCCTGTGCGTGCATACATGTTTGTGTGCACCGTGATTTACGGCTCAATATCACTCGTGTGTGTATGTGTGCGTGTGTGTGTTTATAAGCTTGTATGTTGGCGCGTGCGTGTAATTTGTGAGTAGGGAAAGAGGGAACTTTGTGTTTGTGGCAAACTTTAAGTTGTCCATGTGTGCACATAATGTCCCACGTGAGCTGCGCCACCAACTCACTCCCCATCTCACCCACTTTTTTCAGCTCATGGTCAAGCACGAGGAGTTGCAAAAGCAGCTCGAGCAGCAGAAGCGGGAGCTTGAAGATCGCCAGAGGGCGTTTGAGGAGGAGCGCAAGCAGTATGAGGCCCAGGGCGACAAGAAGAAGGACAAGAAGGGATCTAAGATCTTTTAAAGATATCGCCTCTCAGTCTCTCTCTGTCTCTGTCTCTCTCTGTGTGATTATAATGTTTTTCTCTGTTTGCCATATATGCCTGCCGCCTGCCTGTCTGTTTTGAATCTGCGCATCCAATTGATTGTCTGTCTCTTTGGTGCGCCCGCGCGTGTATCTGCTTGCCGTCTGTAGAAAGCGGTGACTGTCTTGTATTATGATCACGTCCCATGTTCACGAGCACTTTAACTGCTTATGAAGGGATTTCCGCGCTTGACCTCAAACTTGAAAACAAAACCGCCTTATGTGACTTTTGCCCACTACGCAAACTATTGGTGTTGCTAGTATTAGTGTGGGGAACCTTAGGGAGTTGGCGATAGTAAACTGACTATTGCGGACAGAGTTAGTTAGCCAATGGCTGTGTCTGAGCTAAATTTTTTAGAGATATAATCAAAATCCTATCGTAAAGATGTCGACAACATTACATCAAGTGGTTGTGGAGTCTGATAGTCATTAAATTAGCAACCACGCAGCCCCCAAAAGTCAGATTAGGAGGCTTTATTAATCATTCGGGTGGGTTTATGCTCCATATTGGTCGCACGAGTTTGTGCCGTCGATTCCATTGTAAACGAACAGGTTGTTGTGGGGCATCTCTTTTTTCGAGGCTGCCTTGAGAACCTCCTGGGAGAGCAGGCCCCCGACGATCGCCGCAATGGGACTGAGCTCATACGCAGCATTGGCACATAGGATCCTGGAGAGTGCACGACAACGTGTGCGTACAGAAGAAGCGCCACACGACACAACCAGAAGGAAAGAGCGGTTGATTTCAATGTGTTGATTTCACAATCTCGACAGACAATGCTTGCTGTTGATTGGGGAATACATAATCCACGGACGAATTTACGCATCACGCACGCTGGAGTGGAAAAAGGCGAGACAACCCACTGAATATCTTCATTGCCTGCAATGGCAGCCACATTCGGCGGGAAGATTGCGTCCCTGTCGGCAGCAAGAGATGCCTCGTCGCCAGAGACAGGGCTGCGTCCGTGCGCACCCCGGAACCTCAAAAGCACTGCCCGCGTGGATGAGAATTTGTGTTTATGTGCGAGTGGGTGACGAGAGGAGAATGTGTTGGATTCAGTCGCCGAATAAGGAGCCATGTCCTAGGACTTCACACAGACATGGATGCACACAACTTCATACACACGACACACATACACAATTGCAAACAACACATACGCACAGACACACATGCATGAATACGCACAGCACATGCGCACATACACATGCACATATAACACGGACACACCCACACACACACGGTATCACAACGCAGCAAACGAATGGAGACAAAAGACAATAAAGGATATTTTCCGGCACGCACGTATTGTAAAGAGGACCGCTTTGTTCAAATTCTTGAGTTTTCGCGGGGTAAAAGCACTCCAGTTTGTTGCGACGGCGCTAGAGAGAGGCACATACTCGATCCGCCCAGACGTGAACTTTGTGGTGGTTTCGCCGGTTTCTTGGGAATGTATGCGCGTTTCTCTGCAGATGCGAAAAAAAAAACCCAACAAAATGTCAGCGATGAACACAATGTGATGCACACAACAACAACAGTATATACACAAAACCACAACTGTAGTCACGGCCCAATAAAAAAGAAAAGATCGGTTCAGAGAAGGAAGACTGACAGTGGTGGTCGTGGTGATGGTGGTGGTGGTGCGTGTTTGTGTGTGTGTTTGTTTGTGTGTGTGGGGTGATGTCAGGAGAGAGGGAGAGACGTGTATACCCAGTGGCAACTCAACTCACTCGACGTATTCGTGGATTCCAAGATCCGCAAAGAAGAAGCCATACATTCCAAATACACTCCCTGCAAAGAACTTGACGTTCTTTTCCCGACAAATATTGTTGACGCGCATCTGCAAAAATAAAATTACACAAACCACTTTGAATTCTTTGCATGGCCGTATGTGATCACCGATCATCAGAGTTTTACGGTGGGTTCAACAACACCATCTTTTGTTTTACTCCAAGCAAATTCAATTTGCGAACGTACCGTTTCTGTCAATCCAAGATCAAAGATGCATGCAATGTCGAATTGTGAAAAGTATTCGTCGTCTTTTGTTGAAATGTCAGCAGTGTCGGTCGTGATCTTGACCATTGGATTAAGGGCACGGACTTTTTCCACAGCCGCTTCTGCACGCTGTAAACAAATGCACGACCGACACGGAGTGGGGAATAGAGTCGACGATAGGATATGAAATAGTGTGAAGGCGAAATGACAACGTGCGACAGGATAAGTTTAGGATAATAACAGTAACAATGATGACAGGGGATCAATGTGTGACGTAGGTTGCCACTCACATTCTTGCCCACGTCCTCCTCGGAAAGGAAGAAGTTTGCGCCCAAATCCTCCCATTGCACAATGTGCGAGTCGAGAATTGTCACCGAATGAACTCCCGCCAAAACGCAGTTTTTGAGTGTTTCGGCGGCAAGCCCACGCATCCCGGCAACAAGAAGCCGCGAAGACCGCATACTGTAAAAGATTACAGGAGATGAGTTGTGAGCCACTTGCGCAAAGTGTTGCAAGCGAGCAAGGACGTGCAAGAAGACCCTTGATGTGCCGATGTTGTTGTGCGAATTGTGACATCAACCACAACAGCCACGAGAAAGTGGACAACCCGGTGCTTTCAGCCCGATGTGATGTATGTGCTGTGCTGTACTGGTATGAGATGAGATGAGATGGGACGGACAGAGCAACTTTATTACCCACCGCTTTTGTGCTTCCGCGCCCCAAAGTCGGATCTGGCGGTCATACAGAGCAGCCTCGTCGTCGTCCATCGCGCCCGTTGCCGCCATCTTCCGCCAACCCAAAACAAACAAACAACAAAAAAAAACACACTCAGAGATTCTCACCAATTTCTCTTACAGCTTTTTTAAAGCTACTTAAGGGCTTTTTGACAAGTTGCCGGCATGCACACGCATGCGTTTTTGAGTTGAAACTTCCGCCGATTGTAATAGATGCCGACTTAGAGGCGCCGGTGGCGAGTGTTCCACTTGATAGGCACGGGGATTTGTGCCGAGAATTCGCACAAAAACAAGCTTTTTGGCGGGAAACACTTATGGAAATGAAGTACCCAATAACATCATATAAAGCAATGAAATGAATGACCATATAAAGTATAATATGTATGTAAATATCCTGTAAAGGGAAGTCGAGGGAATGTTCGCGAATAGTGACGTGGGCGGCGGCTGTTGCCTAAACTCAACACACTGAGCTCTGAGGAGGAACAATCGCAGGAACAATCGCGTGGGTTGCACGGGACGCCTTCCCTTCGCGAAGCAGAGAGTGTGCAGAGACGATGCCCTGATTTAGTGTGCACACATTGGCTTATATTGTGGCTCAATGTGGATGCTGCTGCGAAATACGCGTGTTTTTGCGCTAATCACTGTTGTGTTATTTTGCGTGGGAGTCTGCGGGTGTGAGATCCGTAACAGTCTCTTTTACCAACAAATTTTACAACAACCGACTGCCTGCATCGCTTGCATCACCTGCATCGCCACAATGCCATCCGTCACTGAGAGCAGCGCGTGGAAGGCCCTTGAGGCTCACTACCGCGAGAAGGTTTGTGAGATGCACAACTTACGAACAGTCGCAGAGCAAAGCGGGATGCACCACTTATTCTTGCATTGTATTACACATACAGGCATCCAAGTGGCACATGCGGGACCTCTTCGCCGCGGATGCCAAACGCTTTGAGAAGTTTTCGTCTGTCCTCGACTTGAAGCAAGATGGCGATTTCCTTCTTGACTTCTCCAAGAACATCATTACGGACGAAACCCTCGCACTCCTTCTTGAACTCGCTCGCTCCTCCAACGTAGAGGGGATGAGGTCAGTGACAGCTTGTCATTACGAGTCTGAGTGAGCGACTGTAGTGAGACGCATGCCTCACCTCGGAAGGGCGAGTGCTTGGAGCTGAAGTCGGTAGTCTAACACAGGTCTGCATCATGTCGCAGGGACAAGATGTTCAGCGGAGAGAAGATTAATCTCACCGAGCAGCGTGCGGTGCTCCATGTTGCACTGCGCAACCGCGGCAATGCGCCCATTGTGGTTGATGGCGCAGATGTCATGCCGGATGTCAACCGAGTGCTCGCTCAAATGCGCACATTCACCGAGTCTGTGCGCAGCGGCGCGTGGAAGGGCTACACGGGAAAGGTATGTGTGTGTGTTGGTGTGCATGCTTGATTATTGTGAACACGGAGGTGAATTGGGAGACACTGTGTCGAAATGGAATGAAAAAAAAAATGCCAAAGGGGAGAGTGCATGACGTTAATAATTTTCACAATCGGTCATTCATGCCACTGACTTGACTTGCCTCGTCGTGCTCCCTTCTCCTTGCGCAGGCAATTACAGACATTGTCAACATTGGAATCGGAGGCTCTGATCTTGTGAGTTTATGTTAACTAAGCGAACAGCCTGTTGCACACGTATCTGCTGCAAGGAAAAGGCATTATAATCCACAGCGAGCGAATGTGCTATTGTGTGGCTTTGAATGCGGAACCGCTGTAGCCACGCAATTGATGTACTCCCTGACGGGTGCTGTTTTGCGCCGCAGGGACCGGTGATGGTCACCGAAGCACTCAAGCCGTATGCACAGGAAGGCCTCCGTGTGCACTTTGTGTCCAACATCGATGGCACGCACATGGCAGAAACGCTCAAGAAGATCAACAGCGAAACGGCGCTGTTTATTGTTGCATCAAAGACGTTCACGACACTCGAGACAATCACGAATGCGGAGAGCGCAAAGGCGTGGTTTCTTGCAACCGCCAAGGACGTGGGTGTATGCGTGTTGCAGATGTGTGTGTCCATGTGCATTTGTATTGTGTATTGTGTATTGTATGTTATTGTGTATTGCGGTGCCGCGCTTGCTGCATTCTGTGTGCAAATATTTCAGCCAAAATTGGTCGAATATTTTCAGTTTTCCGTCTCCATTATCAGCTCTGCTCTATATGTATGAGCTTGATTATACGCCATCGACTTCTTGCCTTGTCGTGTCCACTTAGGGCGTTGTCTTAGTCTTCTTATTCTATGAGTGCAGTATCCCTCGACATCCACCACTTCTCATAAACACACGCCCCATCCCCTTCCCTCATCTCTCTCTCTCTTGCGCAGCCTGCCACTGTCGCAAAGCATTTTGTTGCGCTTTCGACAAACAAGACCGCCGTGAGCGCATTCGGCATTGACACTGCGAATATGTTTGAGTTCTGGGACTGGGTTGGCGGTCGCTACTCACTCTGGTCTGCTATCGGCCTCTCGATTGCGTTGTATATCGGAATGGATGCGTTTGAGCAGCTTCTGGATGGTGCGTTTGCGATGGATACGCACTTTTGCACGGCGCCCCTCGAGCACAATCTTCCAGTCCTCATGGGAATTATTGGCGTTTGGTACAACAACTTCTTTGGGGCGCAATCGCTTGCCATCCTGCCGTACGATCAGTACCTCAGCCGCTTTGCAGCGTACTTCCAGCAGGTGTGTGTGTCTCTGTTTGTGTGTGTGTGCGTGTGTGGCGTGCATGATAGGGTCAGTAGTCTTATGCAACCCGTAATACGTGCTTTTTTGCCTTTTGATGAAAGTATTTCTACAGCAAATCTGAACATCCTTTCAATGCAACTCCCCC
>CALSCR010001739.1:0-12301 GCA_943704495.1 Pigoraptor chileana
GGGGGGAGGGGGGTGGGTAGGTGAGCTTATAGTATGTCATCACCGCTGAGCGTCTGAATAGATGATGGTCCATCAAGTGGAGCCAATAGTGAGCCATTCTGACCATTCTTATAGTTGTTGTAGCAAGTGGAAAACTGCGTGTTCGACTGTAATATTCTTGCGTGCATCTCAGTATTGCTCCTGTAATGGTAGTGCTGTTGGGCTGATGATTGTGCCTCTTTATTCGTGACGTTACATCCATATCACTGAATGGTGCGCAGTCTCCTTGTCAGTCGTCGGAAAACGGTCGCGTCTTTGCGTTCACATTTTCAAACGTCTCGGCAGTCGATTTGACGTCCTCGTCGACAAACACACCGTACTCTTTTGACGCCACTGGACAAGCCCTTGCCCTGGATGCTCGCAGTGGCACTGTTTTTGTCGGTGGAAGCAATCGACCGGCGGGCATCGGTCGTGGTTCGGTTGAGGCATATGCGTCGACGAATGCATTTGGAGGCAGCGTTGAGATGGACTCAACAGGGAGGGATGGCGCCTATAACTCAGCGTCGTCGTTACTCACTCCGAACAATATCAGGTGAGAATGGCTGCAGCTACTCGGTTTATTGCTTTTCACCATCAAATGTCGGCTGGTGTATCAGTTCCTTTTATGATCATGAGCAAACATAGTTTACAATACGCCCGCGACATATGTACGGCTTATACACGTGCATATGCTCACACACACACAACATACTCGACATGCACGCGCACACGCTATCCTAACGCGCACATTTAAACGCAAACACTGACATATACGCACATAAACCTAAACTCCGCAGATATGGCGATGCCGTGGTAACTGGTGCCTTATTCACCAGCAATGGTGAGCGGAGGAAGTGTGATGCCATATATTGTGTGTCGCACTAGATTGTTATGATCCATACTTCTGAACATTTTACGACATTTATATTATCATGTCTCGTGTATAGAAGATCAAGCTGCAGTTTTACTGGCATATGAACACACAGCATACATATAATCAACAGCCATACACTGCCGCTCTCTCCCCCCCCTCCCCCCCAACCTAAACACACACACGCAAATGCATACATTCACACTGCCAAGGACTCGTAAACACACAACTGACACACACATGTTATTAATGCAGATATTGCCATCGGCGCACCCCGAGCGACGCCTCCTGCCGCATATGGTGCAACATCGTATGCAAAGAAGGGATTTGTTGGGCGAGTTGAAATCCGTTCCGTGACTGCGGTAACCGCCACAATAACATCCGCAATATGGGCGGCGTATGGCGAGCAATCGGGGTCGGGGTTTGGATCGTCACTGTGTGTGGCTGATTTCAATGGGGACGGGTGTGTATTCTGTATTGTGTCACATTAGGAGACTTGGTGTGGCCGACTGTTGCTCTGGCTCTCTAATGTGGCACGCATGGTCTAGACCCGGAGGATTTTCAGTGGAGTCAGTGGCATTCGCTGTTGTTCGCGCATGGCACGTTCAGCTTTGTCGTGCGAAATGTATGACATACCGTGTGGCTGCATGGATTGTGACGAAGTTCGCGCAATGTCCTCTGGATTGGTGCGTGCCAGTGATCACCTGCTCATTAACCCATCAATCTCATAACATCACGACATCGAACCTACTCGTGATTTGATGGGCGGCGTCAAATTTGATATGTTTTTCTCCAAAAAAAAAAGTAATAACCTCATTTCTCGGGTTATGTATCTCTCATAATGACTACATTAAATGCAGTGCGAGCGACCTGTTTGTGGGTGCGCCTATGTTTATCGGCGACGGCCAGACGAGTGATGTTGGGCGAGTGTATGTCTACCTTGCACCCGGTCGATCCCCCAACACGATGTCTGCGTCATACTCTTTTGTTTTAAGCGGCACAAGAAGGGGCGGATTGTTTGGGTTTGCGATTGCAAGGGCTGGCCAGACGGTTACGCAGGGATACGACGGTGGGTGTTCAATTACTTAGTAAAATAATGGCCAATATTATAATGACACGAATATGCTCTTCTGTTAGTGCACCTATGTAGGGATGCTTTCTATAGTCCACATCGTCAGTTACCGGGAAAACCCGTGTTTTGTGTGGGTGTGCAGTCAATGATTGGTGAAAATGTAATCAGTCAGGGAGGGAAAACCTGTCCATCGACCGGTTGACGCCAGCCACGTTGCGCCAGTGCAAATTGAAATAATTTTTTCATTCGTGTCTGCCCCTCCGTCGTCTCTGCCGTTGCCGTTGGTGTGTGTATTGTAATTCGTGCCTTATGTGTGTATGTATATCCCATGTGTACGTATATGTCTTGTGTATGTATGTGTTCCTGTGTGTGACTCTGTGTCTGTGTGTATATCTGTTTTCTGTTTTGCAATATTATAATTGTATATTGTTCATGTTATGGGAATGTATTTATCCATGTGTATACTGTGTGGACTCTCCCCTCCACGTGTGCGTCTGCGTCTGTTAGATGTTGCCATTTCCGCACCCTATGCAGCCCTAACCGACGACGCGCCCGTGCAATCAGAGACCGGGGCTGTCTATCTGTATGAAGGTCGCCCGTTTCCATCAACCGCCTCGGTTACAGCAGCACAGACAATATACGGCGATGTTGTTGGGGGCCTGTTTGGGTACTCGCTCTCTGCCGGTGCAGACCTGCTTTCTGATGGAAATATGGGTGAGTGGCAATGCCTGGGCTCTGCTGTGTGTCTCCATGGTTCCATTGAATGTGTTTTTCGACCTTTGGCCATTGTCCCCTGTGATACTGGCGTCAGAGTGCATGCCAATATGCGGTGCCGTCTTGATAGTGCCACACTGTTTGCCTTCATAATTAGTACTATTGCACTCCGCATACCATCCGTCTCTTTATTATATTGCTGTGTCTGTGGATGTGGTCATACCGTCTCTATTCAATTTTCTCTTCTCGTGTTCAGTTCTTTCTTCTTCACACACACTTGTAGAGTCAATGGGACAGTACCAAAAACACTCAGCATTATCACTTGAATCCTACATCCTCTTCACACTATGGCTCGGATGCAGGTATCCTCGTTGGCCAGCCTGGCTTCAAAAACGGAGCTGGCCGTGTCGTTGCATTGCTGGGCCTTTCCGACGTCGATATAAGCGTTACTGTTACACCATCCGTTTCAGGTTTGCCCAAATTTCCTGTGGATTCCGACTTCTCCCACAATGTGACCATTCAAACGGTTGGCAGGGGCTCTCCCTTTGTCACCGTAACTGTCACCGTCGACGCCAATTGGTGGCCCGTGTCACGTGAATTCCCCGCATGGACCGGCTTCCAGTGTGCGGGGACCCATCCTACGTTCACGTGCTCATCGCTCTCCGCCCTTGGGAACAATTCAATAACGGTTCTCAAAGTGATTACGCCGACACTGACGCGCACTCGGCTCGCGCAATGGGTTCCGACTGTGACACTTTCCGTGTCTGTTGCGATTACGACTGCTTCGTCGGCATCGATTGTCGACCGTAAGCTAACAAACAATGCCGCGATGGCCACGACCCCTGTCTTCGCCCTGGCGTCGCTCGACGTACGTTTCAGTGGCACGCAAAAGTATAACCCTTCTTTGAGTACCGACCCAAAGGCCGGTGTGATTCCCCTGGGACTGTCGGTATTGGAGCTGCAGTCGATGCAGATCACGAACACGCACCCCACGGGTACCGCACTCGGCGTCACTGCGGAGATTACGATGCCCGTCGGAATGTCCTTCTCGAAAACGGATAGCGTCGCATTTTCCGCCCCTCTCTTCTACACTAATAATAACGGCGCCGTTCTCAGCAAAGCCAACTTAGCAGCACCCACCATCAGTGGTACCTCGAAACTCGTCATATTCGTCGACAGTCTCCCCCCAAGCACCGGCTTGGTGGTGAGCGGGATACGTTTCGCCGTCGACACGTACACGGCTCGCACCGGCAACTTCAGTGTGGGAATGCGGCTTGTTGTGGACTCGCTCGGGAGCTTTCTCACATCCGGAGCGGTGTCTGTGAAGCTGACTCCTCCTATCATATCGGAGAACCCGGCTTTGGTTACATTGGCCTTAGACCCTTCCTCGTTCTCTTCTGTGGACGCAGGTACTTTCGCTGCGTTCACGTTCTCGGTGACTAACTCAAAAACGGGTCCCGCCACGTCTATCGCCGTCCAAATAACGTTTGATAGCAGGCTGACATTTATTGGGTGTTCGTCACTGTCGGGGTTTATCTGCGGGCCTGTCACCTCGAACGGGACACGGGTGACATGTGTCCGGTCACAGGTGCTTGGAGCACTGGCATGGGGACAAGAATTGCTCACTTTCCGCGTGAATGACGATGCGCTTGCCTATAGTTCAGCAAGCACGTCATCAGTTACCCTGTCGCTGTCAGGAACGTACACGGATGTTGAAGGAGTGAAGACAATGCCCACAGTATATACTTCACAGTCCCTGAAAGAACTCGTATATTTGTATCTCCCGCCGATTGTTTTCAATACCGGCACTGGCGCGGGAATCCCCGGGTCCACTGTGAAAGGTCGCATTACAATCGTCAACGACGGTCCGTCGGCGATTCCTGCGCGCGTGGCGATTTCCCTTACATACCCCTCAAAAGCAGTGACCGTGTCAACTGATCCGGCGTGGACGATTACGCAGGGAAATGCCCAGGCCTCGCTTCCCGACATTGTCAGAGCGGATGCAACTTTCACGCTTGAATTTACTTTCGTCGTCAATCCGGTTCTCGACTGGAAGAATCGCGCAATTTCATTCACCGTCTTGATAGGCTCTCTGCGTTTGCAAACCACTTTTCCTGCCGAATTTCGGCACAACATTGGATTCGCTGATCGTCCGACTGCAGCGACTGTGTCTCGCCAGCGGTTTGTGGGGCAGCCAATAACATCGCGCCTCGTTGTGAGAAATCTGGGGCCGAATCCAACGCAGTATGTCAGTGGCTCCACTTCTCGATCGTGTTCTTTGCGGGTGACACTGACAGCGAGTGCGGGTACCGTGACTGCATCGAGTGTGCCTGCGTCGTGCAGCCTCTCAACATCATCGGCGTCTTCCAAGGTATATGACTGCACTGTGCCGTCTATCGCGCCGGGCAATGCGACCGTCATATTCGTGTTCGACTACTCTTTCACGGCGCTGGGCACCGGCACACTGACTGGGGAGCTCACGTGCACCCCCCTCCCTGCCAGCAGTGTCGCCCCAGTAAGCGACTCTGATACAGATCCCTCCGACAACACCATCACACATTCTATCGCAGTAGTCCCACTCGCAACGCTGTCGATTGATTTTGTGGATGCGCCGCCCGCCAGTCCCATTCGACCCTTTTTCCAACTCATTTTCCGCGTGTCGAACTCGGCGACTGGCCGCAACGCTCCTCCTGCCACTGGCATCTCATTGACGGTTGCTGCGCCAAGTGCTCTTGTCGCGTACGATGCAACTGCAACCGGCGCGGCGAATAATCCGCTGAAAGTGAAGATAACTCCGTCGTCTGGTGGAATTGTGAAAATCGACAATCTATCACTGGATGCTGCCCCTGCGGACGTGCTGGTGCGGCTCACTTTTACTCAGCTGGTATTGGTACCCGGGACACGTGTAAACTACACTGTTGACTTTGATGCGGCATACCCAAACACCAACGCAGTGAAGCGCTTCACCTCGACAATGGTCGTTGCAAATGCTACAGTAGCCACGAGAATCGCCTCGAGTGCATCTGCCGAACCACCCAACGGCACCATTGCATACAACGTCCCCCTTGCATATGTGGACGCAGTGGACGGGCCGTTCAACGCCGGAGTTGTACCTCTGTCTCAATTTACGACGCTTGTGACACTTCGGAATCTCGGTCCTAAACTCCCGTTGGGTGTGACGTCAAACATGACAGTGACGCTGCAGGTGAACGTTGACAGCTTTGGACAGTACGATACACCGCGCCACTTTGCGCAGTCGTTTGGGCAGTTGCCTTCGCGTGCCTTCGATAGCGAGTATTACAAATGGAAGGCAAATGGGACTGCATTTGGTATCGTGGCGAAAACTGCCTTTGCAAATTTCTCGACTGAAGCCAACGCGGTGATTGTGCCTCCGAGGGGAGTCACGTGCACTCGGCCCTCTCCTCTGCGGTTCGTGTGTGCCCTACCCGCCCTGGACTTTAACTCGGTCGCTACTTATGCGCTCACGCTGGACGCTCTCATGTACCCTCGTGTTGCAAGTGCAAGGGTCACTGTGAGTGCGACGACTGAAGTGAGTCCCAATGCGCCGTTTTCACTCTCCCTCGATGCGCCTGCCAAGACGAACACGCTGTGTCGCACTATTGTTCGTAGTGCGATCTTATTTGGTGCGACTGCGGCTGTACCTGTGACCCCATAGCCAGCTATTATAGCGTCGAGAGTGTGTGTGTGCCGATGTGTGTGTGCTACTCTCGCACCCACTCGTCGACAATCGACGCAATACATATTGCAGTTTGGAACCTGCAGCGGTCAACTGCGCCTGTCAGTATAACCGTAGTGACGCTGTCCTCAGCCGGCCCTGCTCAGCGGTCAGGTGACCCACTTGCCACGCCCGATTTAATCTAACGTCAGAAGTCGAGACTTTGCAAACGCCGGATGTACTGCACTGAAGTGGATATGAATCCCAGTGGGCCAGCCGCTGCAACGGAAGTCGATCGACTGCATTGCTTTGAATCTGTGCTTAATGTATTTTTTGCGTTTATTTTGCACTTTTCGCTGCGTATTTCTCTACATGTGTTCGTGTTTTGGTTTTGTTTTGCTGTGTCTGGCCTTGGTCAGTGAGATCAGTAACATAATAGCGTAATGGGACTGCGCAGTCGCTGCAGTCGACACTGGCCATCGATTTAAGGGCGAGAAACTGTTCGATGCACTTCACCCGCCCAGAGAGCAACACTCATCTGATTCAGCGACGGCTGATGAAGCCGGAATCCGATCCGCCATCGACCATGTCGATCATAGTCGCAGTTGTCACACTGGCGGCGCGATAAGAGACACTGACATTCCCATTCTAATCAGTGGTGCACGTGACTGTATCGCTTCCTTTCTGTCGTCAGAGGCCCGGCCGTGAGACTGAGTGCTGCATCACCAGTCAGGTGTCAGTCCAGCTTCACAGTAATGCACCCGCTCAGCTCTAACTGGTCTTCTCTGCCGTCATCGGGTTGCCAGCCAGCTAGCGGATGCATGTCTCACAATCCTCTCAGTCAGTGCTCGTCTGTCCCTTCTGTTACGTCTGCCTGAGGTACAAGTTTGTAGCCTCATGATGGCCCGCCTGCGCTTCGGAGTCCATGCCCGACGGCCGGCGGAAAGTGCTTTTGTAGCATATCCCCAATCATTCTCTTTTCAGTAGCTCGTGCATATGCTGCGTCGCTCTGTATTAAGTTCAGGAGTGCTAGTGCTAATAGCACTCCTGATTAAGTTCGTCGATCGAATCGAGGGCCGATCATATGGCAGCCCGGGTGGACAGTCGACCCGAGACTGACGGCCGGTTTGCCATCCGCGGCACGTGACCATCGTCCTTTTGTGCACGTGACCACCCGCACTCAGTGTGTTTCACTCAGTGATTACTAGTGCTATTTGAAGGTGTTTTGGTTGAAAACATAGAAGAGTGCACTGTGCGATACATGCCGCCACACTGCAGCGCACATGATGACCCCATTAGGGGCTCTGCATCGCCGACCGATTTCCGGCTGAGTGGAACTGGGGCGAATTCCAACGTGAGGGACGCTATGGCCAGCACGAAGCCGTTCGACGACAGCAATGACGCGCACAACATGCAGCGTGCGGCGGATGCGTCTTGCACTTGCTATTGTGGTCTGCTCCATCGTTGTTATGTGCGTTGTCGTCTCTCAGCTCGCAGATGTCGATGTGTATGACTTTTACGCCCACCGCAGCGACCATTACGACGTTGTGGCATTGTCGTTGCCTGCGACAGGTGCGACAGCCGCATCCGTGCGAATGGTGGATGTGTCTGAAAGGCTGATGTCACCAAAACTCGATGCACACACTCAGGATGCGCTCGCTGGCATACCACGTGAGAACCGGGACGCCAACACCCTCAACGAACAGCTTCGTGCATCTACACACCCCTCGATCATTGCATATCCGTCACGAGTGGACGCAATTGCGCACTCTAGCGTTGGCGTTGAGGTACCAAGACTGTCTGAGCGAGTGGCATTACTGTCGATTGCCGCAGTCGCACAACCTTTGCACACCGCATCCCTTTCGCCCTCGACCAACGAAGTCAGTGCAATTCACGCGCTTACAGCACTTCCAACACCATCGGATACCATTACGGCGCCCGCAGAAGCATTCCTTATTGCGGACATTTGCCAATGGGGGCAGACAAACCAACTGATGGCACTCATGTCCGCAGTCAATCTCGCCCGCCTTCTTGGTCGCTCCCTCGTGGAGCCTCTCTTGTGCACTCTGACAGGCAAAACACTCGCACTCTCTCCACTGTCAAAGTATTTCGATGTCGCCGCTCTGTCACGCGTACTATCGGACTGTGTGGACGTCAACGGCAGGGCCATGGCGTGCAGGATGGTTGCTCTGTCTGAATTCACGCAAAGATTCGGTCCCAACGCACCACAAATAGCGGATCCGTCCGGTATTCCACCCATCAATGCCAATGCCGACATGGGGAAGATCTCTGGCGATGCGTCGCTCTTGTGGACTGTGCATTGTCTCTTTTTCGAGACTGAGTACTATCCGCCGCCAATGCCCGACTCGATGACGGCGCCTCTGTTTGGCGCGCTGAATTCCAAGTGTGGGAGTGCAACGGCTATTCCAAGAAGCGTCGAAAGTGAAGGTGCTCGCCGACCGTTGGTACGTGCAGTTGGGATGGCATTGTATTATCAATTTTCTTTGTAATGATGGTTTAGATATACTTCATTGCGAGTATAATGCTGCAATCCATGGCGATCTCTCTGCTGTGTTTGATCATCGCTGGGCTCACTGCACTCGTCACTGTCATGCCCAACCGATATATTGTATCTTTAGTTGTCACTTCAGGTAAACTCTCTGACGGTCCGCCAGCCGTCTCTCTTATTTATTAATCGGCGTCAGTGCCACATATGTCTATGCGTCAACTGATGCCATTTGTGTCCCTCTCCTGCCGCCTTGGCTCTCCCATCATCTTCCCTCTCCTATCACCTGGCAACATGCAGCACACACGAGCATCTATTCTCCGTCACTGGCATACCGACTGGCCCGTCACGTGGCCCGTAACTGAGGAGGACGTCAGCTCCACCTCGACACTGGCGGCCGACCGCTTCACTCGTGCAAATCTTCGCGAGTTATCGGAGAATCACCGTGTGCATCCGGGCGCCGAGCATTCTGTCGTCGCAGCATATTGGTTGTTTGGAATGCGACTAAATGGGATGGAGCCGTCGGCGGGGCCGATGCAGCTGTCCCAACTGAGACCGCGTGAGCGACTCGTCGACATTGCCTCCGCTTTCATCCGCCAATTCACACCGTGGGTGTAATCCTGTGCCATGAACTGACTCTATTCAGTGCTTGTTTGATGTAGTGACTCAATTCATTGTTTGTTGGGTGTGATGACACCATACTGTCCTTCGAATTCGTCCTCAGATGCTGCGCACTGAATGTGAGATTTGAGTTGTTGTAACTTACTGAGATCAATATTACCATCGCTTGTCTCTGAGTCGAAAACGACCTCGCCAACACTCCCCCCTCCCCCCCCGCACACTCAACCCTCTTTCTGAATCTGCCGTCGTTCAATAGGTACATTTCGGCACATATTCGCCTGGGCGATTTCTATGTATTTTGTCAGAGTAAATTTCAGAGAAAAGGATACAGTCCATGCGGCGTCGACCTTGACAAGGCACCTGCTGTTCTTGCCGATGCCATTCAACGACACAATGTGTCAACGCTGGTCATCGGAAGCAATGGCAAACCCGCCGAAATAGAGACTTTGACACGCAAGTTAGAAGGTGAGGTGCTTTTATATTAATGTGTTGTGCATTTTCGGATGTGTTTCAACGACCTGCCACTGCCAAATTACTCTCCAGAGCGTTTTTTGTTGGTTCTAGTTATGATTACTGACTGTCCTATAATACGACTATTCGTCGGCCATGTTTGCACTGTCGGTGTTGTCTCAGGCTATTATGCATGTTCATTCAATAATGAAAGGGTCAGACGGAGAGACCACACTGTAGTGTGGTCGTGTGCTGTAGCTTACGCAATTGTCTATGTGCTCACAGTGTGGAGTCTTTGCTGCCTTCCCGCTAATCTGTCCACTTGCCATGTAATATTGACCCAGTGCTGATTTTCTCTTTTTTCAAACATGTCATTCCATGATATTGGTGATGTCGATGATTGTGTTGGACCCCGGGACTCTCTTATATTGAAGCTCTGCTGCCCACTCTCTCTACCGATGCAACGCCGACATCCGTGCGCGTTGTTGTCTATGACGAGGAAATACTGGGATTTATAGCGAGGACTCGGCAGCCTGGAGCCATTCAGCCGACTGCCGCGACACCAGAGGCAGAGACTGGTGACTACGACGCCTTGGAGCTTGCACTGATCGAAAAACTCGTTCTATCGTGTGGACAGGTAACCGTCAGTCGACCGGATGCATATTGTAATGCCCACTTTTGTCCTTCCTGGTCAGCCCCAACTCAGCCCCAACACACCCGTCGTAGACTCAGTGTGGTCATTGTTATACTGGCATGAGGCGACGGAGTGTGCAATTATAGACACCATTTAATTGTAGTGGTTTGTTGCTTTGTATGGCGAGAGAGAGCATCGTTCGTGAGGCGGGGCTCAGTGAGGACATCGACTGAAAGTGACTGCGCATGTCACATGACACAACAAAGTGGCACTCTTTCTTTGTTTCCAATTGTTCGTTGTTTTCTTTCTCTGAACACTACCCGTATTGTTCCCCCTGCAGGTGTTTTTCCAGACAAGCACATCCACATTCTCTTCTCATGCTGCTCAACTGCGGACTTTTGTATTGGACGTGTGCCCGTATCCCCCTTCCCAAACACGCGACCATTTCTTGCCATCGCTGAAACCCCACCACTAACGATGGTCGTCACGCTCAGCGCGCATCCTGTCATCCGACGCAATGCCGTGAATAGGTCAACCCGTATGTATGCTCTGACGGTTGGAAACTCAATCGATCGGATGGCCAAAGAACAACATAATTAATATATCCAATCGCAATGAAAAAATAAAATGAGTTCTGACCGCGCAGTTTATACAAACATTGTCTGGTGACTCTGGCACTGAGTCGTAAGCTGAATGTTGTGTCGATGTTTTGTTGACGGCTCAACACCTGGGAAAGCACATGAGTGGGTGTAAGTGTGTGTTTGTGTGTGTGTGTGTGTGTATGTGTGTGTGCGGTGTAAGAGAGCAGGAGAGTATAGATAATGGGTATTCGAAGCAGCAGTGAGCCGTTAATATAAGTCGACCGAATTATAAGTAAGACCATTTGCATTTTGCGTTAAGGCGGGTTGAAAAGAGAGAAATATCTCAGCCAGCAGCTGCGTCCGCAGCACGCACATGCACTGTCCACACACCGCCACACAAGACAAGACACATATGCATACACGGAGGCATCATAACGACGCCATGTAACGATCATCGATTCCTCCCATGCACACACACTTGGTGAGCCTCCACCGAAAACATAGACCGCAATCAACCGCCCAAATAACATTACTTATATAGGCAGGATCGCGGGTCCAGTTCGCAAGTGACGACACACAGCAATGTGACACAAAAAAAGAAGCGAACAAGCGAAACACCGCGTCACACATGCATCTTGTTCACGTGACAACAGAGCAAACGAGTGCACAGAATGTGTGCGGGGTATGCAAAGCCACCAATTTGTAAACATACTTGCGCATCCTCCATGACCCAACCCAAAATATGGCCATTCCAGAATGCAATGCATACCAAATAGCCGTACTTCAGATGGGAGAGCAAAAAGGCGGCAAATTCAAAACCCCTGCGTTTCATCATTGACATTATCTCTTTCTTTAACCCCCCAAAAGGTAATAACGTGGTGGCCATAACCCAAAAGAAGGGCATACGGAGCCAATGCAAACATAGAGGGACATAAACGGCAGACCGACTCACCGATTCGGAATCTGAAGTCCATTGGCGCACCTGGCATTAAACAGTCAGAGAGTGTCCAAGCGATTCACAGAGGTCCCCAAGACGCAATGGATGGCCAGTGCCCAGCACCAACGACCATGGCGCGTGCGATGTGAACACACACACACACACACACACACACACACACACACACACACACACACACACACACACACACACACACACAC
>CALSCR010001741.1:0-12258 GCA_943704495.1 Pigoraptor chileana
TGTGTGTGTGTGTGTGTGTGTGTGTGTGTGTGTGTGTGTGTGTGTGTGTGTGTGTGTTTGTGTGTGTGTGTGTGTGTGTGTGAGTGAGTGTGTGTGTCTGCGCTATATGTGTCTCTGTATGTCTGTGAATGTCTGTGTATATCTGTATTGTGTTTAGTTCACGAATTCTGCTTAGGTTTGACTTAGCTATTGTGTTATGTGTCTTTTTGTGACTGTGGCGGTTGTGTGCAGACCAATCGACGTTCCACATCATCACGGGACCGAACATGGGTGGCAAGTCAACTTATATCCGACAGGTGTGTTTGGTTGTGACGGGAGGGGAGGAAGGGTTGGGAATGTGTGATATGTGGGTTGTGTGCGCGGAGTTAGCGCATTGCTGTGAATAAGGGTATGTCTTTGTGTGTGTGTGTGTGTGTGTGTGTGCCGCGTGGAGTACGCTGTGGTGGATTAGTCACGTGGGAAGCTGTGTGTGCAGTTCTGGAAGCATTCATCGGCTGCGTGTTTGTTTGGTGCGCATATGCGCCAGTGTCAGTCACTTACTTTTTTTCAAAACGCAACGCAATGTATAAATCAGATAGAGTGTGATTGTGTTGTCAATATGCGTCGCCACGCTTGTCTGACGCAATCGCTCTTCATCCCACACCTGCGCACACACATACGCATACACACACGCGCGCACATGCATACGCACACACACACACGTATATGTCAGGTGGGCGTCATCTGTCTCATGGCGCAGATGGGCTGCTTTGTGCCTTGTGCTTCTGCCGAGATCTCGGTTGCCGACTGCATTCTTGCGCGCGTGGGTGCGGGCGACAGCCAACTCAAGGGCGTGTCGACGTTCATGGCGGAAATGCTGGAGACAGCCGCCATTCTGAAGGTGTGTGTGCGCGTGGGAGAGAGGGGTGGGGGGGTGCCGCCTGTGTAATGTGTTTTTGTGCGTACTGGAGGGTCACATTGAATCCACTCGCACTACGATTCATTCAACTTACTTGTATGTGTGTCTGTGTGTGTCTGTGTGTCTGTGTGTCTGTGTATGCATCCTAATGCTGCATGTTTTCCCGCACTGTGCAGTCGGCCACAAAGAATTCGCTTATTATTATCGATGAGTTGGGCCGCGGCACATCGACATACGATGGATTTGGACTTGCGTGGGCCATTTCAGAGTGGGTGTCTCATTCGTCCTTCTCAACTGACACTCACTCGCTCACTCACTCACTCACTCACTCACTCACCCATGCACACACAGCACACAATCGACGCACAAACACACCTCCTTTCCACACACATTCATTTGCATCCGAGTCGTGGGCTGTCACGTGGTCAACCTCGCTTTCTATCACTGTCTACTCAATCTGCCTGTAATAAGACAGCGCAATGATTGAGAAGATTTCTTGGCGTTTGCTTGTTGATTATGCTTTATCCATCACCTTGTGGTTGGTCTTGAATGTACACAGGGGCCTTCGTTGTAGTTTGGCGTGTGGGATGTAGCATCGGAATAGTATTCCGCGTGCTCACTTGCACATATTTGGCTGACATGTGCTCGTCCATGTTCTGTTTTGGGCTGTTGCAGGCACATTGCGACCAAAATTGGTGCGTTTTGCCTGTTTGCGACGCACTTCCACGAGCTCACTGCCCTTGCCGACGCCGTGAAGACGGTGTCCAACCTTCACGTGACTGCCCTGACGAGCAACAAAACGCTGACGCTTCTCTATCGGGTTATGCCAGGTGTGTGACGAGGGAGCCTGGCAATATCACGTGCGTGTATTCAGCTGGTGTTGTAAGAACGACGGAGCTCTATGCGGATGTGCTAATGTGTGTGTGTGTGTGTGTGTGTGTGTGTGTGTGCGTAATGTGCATGTTTTTTTGTTTTTTGTTTGTTTGCTTGTGTTGCAGGCGTCTGTGATCAGAGCTTCGGAATCCACGTGGCTGAGCTCGCGAATTTCCCCAAGAAAGTCATTGATCTTGCCAAGCGAAAGGCGGAGGAGCTGGAGGATTTCCAAGGCGAAGACGGTGTGTGTGTGTATGTGTGTCTGTGTGTGTGTGTGTGCTCGTGGGGGGTATGTATCTCCTCCTTCAAGTGCTGTCTCTCTCTCTGTAGCCTTATCTTTACACCTCGCTCGCATTCTCTCTAACGTGTGGCGCATGCACTCCATTTGTCTGCGTGTCCCACTAATGCAGAGGCGGATCCCGCTCGCAAGAAGCAGCGCATTGAACAGAAGGTGCGTTCTCTCTTGCATTGTCTGTGCAATCTTGTGGTTAGGGTTAATCATTCCCGACCTCTCGTGTGTTTGTTTGTGAGTGAAGAATGTGCGTGCGTTCAGGACGCCTTTAAATAATTTCTGCTGTATGATTTTTGTGTGCATAACAATTGTTAACACGTGCCGCGTTAACGCACTGTTTGTTTCTGGTGCTCTTGCACGCTTGCAGGAGGGAGAGAGCCTCATCTCGCAATTTTTGTCGGAGCTTGCAGCCATTCCCGAGAGCACGTCATCGGAAGAAATCGCGAAAAGAGCTGACGTCCTTATGGCTTCCCTTGAGAAGAGTCACAATTCGTATGTGCAGAGTGTCATGCGCTAGGATCACGTGATATCTCCACTTTCTGGAAGAGCTGCAGAGGACCCCGGGCTATCTTGCTTTTGTGGCGCGTCTGTTTGTGCCTGTGTGTGCGAGTGTGTGTGTTCGTTCACGCGTCGGCATCTGTAGCCCTGTGTATCTGTGAACCTCGGCTGCCACATGCAGACGCGTGCGTACTTCTTCTAACTGTGATCCCCATCTCCCCAATACGCTCGTGCTTTGTACAATATGATTTTTCAAAAACAGCCCTGGCTTTAGAAGTACTCAAGTGCTACTGCCTTTTTTAGTGTCCGCAATGTGACTGCAATAGGCAATTAATGTGGTGGGTGAGACTAATACATAAGAGATTTTCGAAGTACCAAAGGTGAAATTGTCTCAAATAGGGACTCGGGATACATGTGTCTGTCCATTACGCGCAATACATTGTTGTGCATCGTCGCTTGTAAACAAAGCTTGTATGTACTGGTTGACGCGGACAAGTGGAACACACCAATCACTTTGCCGAGAGCTCGCAATATTCTCTGGCTTGTCCAGTCTTTACCAATTCGGGGAATATGACTAAATATATCCACATAAAGCCCTCAATTAATATACACTTCCCAATAAGTACTACATGACACCACTATACCCATATATGGCGCACCTTCTCGTGTTTTGTTTTTCGCGCCGACACAAACAGCAAATTTCAGACACAAACACTGGAGATCACTTTTATATGAAGCGAGAGTGGTTTCTTCTTGTTTAGACTGCATTTTTGGACGTGGAATTGTGTGTTGAGCTCTTTCAGTGCATGTCCATTTCTCCTTTGTCCAAAAATTTCCCTATTTTGTCACGATTGACGCTGCTGTCTGTGTGTGTATGGTTTTTGAATATTTTTGGAAGTGACAACAACACGGAAAGCGTTTGGTCGTATTTTGAGCGAAACACATTCTGCGCGGCACACGTGCTACTGCTCCTGCATCTGCAGGCCTCGAGGGCGAGTGAACCACACGCGCACAGCGCGGTCATCGCATGGCCTCCTGTCATGATAGCTCCGCCGTAAGCTGTTTTGTCGCTCAAAAGTGAAGATTTCCACAGTGTAATTGCATTAACCCAAACCGAATTCTCTCGAGAGGAGAATTGTCTGGACGTGGGCCCTGTGCTTGCACCATCGCCCGCGGTGAGGATGGAGCCCTCCTCGTGGGCGGGCGGCACTCCGCCGTGCCTCGAGTGCAACGGCCCGGTGTACATGATGGAGCGCATCGTGATCGAAAATGATGCCTACCACGCAAACTGCTTCAAGTGCTGCGAATGCGGCGCAAAGCTCACCACGGCGACGTATCGCAGGGACCGCCAGCGTCATCTATACTGCGCAAAACACGGCAATTCATCGTCTCCGCGCGCATCGCCCGGTGGATCCCCCGCCACGCTCCGACACCGCAACGTCAACGTGGATGCAAATGCATCGTCATCGCCGTCGACAATGTCACCAGCAACGGAGCGGCGGACTAGCCTTAGCATTGTTTTGAATGCGGGACAAGGGGGTCGACGGCCGTCGTTCTCGCCGCTCGGGTCGCCGCGGACGCCCCGGTCACCTCGTTCACCCCGTGGCTCTTGCACTGGTGACAGCGAGACGCTCGTCACTTGGCGCCGCCTGTATCGCACTGCAAAAGACATTGCCGGCGGGCTTGTCCAGACACGCACCACGCCCTCGGGAGAACGGGACGACACCTTTTACGCCGACGACATGTTGGCGTGGCTTGTCGAGTCGGGCAACGCAGCCACCCGCGGGGATGCATTGGGCCTCTGTGAGCGGCTGCAGCTCATGGGGGGTCTGCGTCCCATCGCCGAAAACGAACCATTCAGAGATTCTCATGATCTCTGCGCCTTCTCCGCGGCAATGCTGGACGGCTCTGAGGGACCGCTGTCGACATCGCAGGTGCACCGTGCGCTGCGTGCGAGCATCACGTCCATGGACGGCGGGTCTGTGGCGCCAATGGCAACCACCGGTCCACTCCAGTCCAACGAGGAGGCGGTGCGGCAAATGATCCGCCGCACGGACGGATGGATCATCGAGGACGCGCCCGTCGCGGGTCCCTTTGTGCCCCCAGCGTCACCCGTCCTCAAGGCCCCGCCGTCGCCAACTCCAGCGTCGGCTTCGGCGGCGGCGGCGGCGTTTGCAGCTGCTGCGCCAAACGCACTCGCGGCGTCGCTGTTGCAGCCGGAAGAGTCGAGTGTGCATCCCCTCGAGCACTTGGATCCCGATGCCGGCGAATATCGCGCGCACTTTTTCGGGAAGGAGCACGGCAACTACTATGCGACGGCTGAGATGGGCGGACCCGCTGTCATTTCCATACGCAAGGACAAGATTGGCGCGGACGAAGTGTATCGTGCAATTCTGCGGACAATGACCAAAGACTATCGCGGGCAGGTGTCGATTGCGTCGGCCGTGTCTGCGGATGGGCGGGGACGCGGCAAACCGACCGTCGAGGGTATCGCCAAGACGGTCTCTGCGGGGGCGTGTGCGGTTGAGCGGTGGCTGCCGTGCTTCCACGCTGATTCGTCTGATTGCATGTTCAAATACGACGAAAACGGCATTGTGCGCCAGTACAAATTCGGCATTGTGTATGGCAAGGACGGGCAGACGACCGAGGAGCAATTTTTTGGAAACTGTGAAATGTCGCCCGCATTTGACGAGTTTCTCAACATGATGGGCGAGCGGGTCTCTCTTCTTGGGTTTACAAAGTACCGCGCGGGGCTTGACGTCAAGTACGAAATGACGGGGGACAAATCGGTGTACACCACGTGGTGCCGTCGTGAGGTCATGTTCCACGTGAGCAATCTGCTGCCCTTCACCGAGGGCGACCCACAGCAGGTGCAGCGCAAGCGCCACATTGGCAACGACATTGTCTCGATTGTCTTCCACGAAGGCACGACGCCGTTTATTCCCACATGCATAAAATCGCACTTTCTCCACGTCTATGTGGTTGTACAGCCTGACGTCCTCTCCGGGGGCAGCTCGACGCAGCCCGCGCGGTACCGCGTGTCGGTCGTGCACCGGGACGGAGTGCCCTCGTTTGGGCCCGCCGCAAGCGCGCCCACAATTGTCGAACGCGGTCCCGCTCTCCGTGAATATCTGCTCGCAAAGATGATGAACGGAGAAAACGCCAGCTACAAGGCACCGAATTTCGCCCGTCTTGTGCAGCGCACACGCAATGGACTGTTGCGGGACATGGTGGATACGTTTTCGCGCGCTGCAAACGACGAAAAGTCGCCCGCTGCCGCAGCGATGCTCAAGCGAACAAAGGCACTTGGTCTCGTGTTGTTGGACGACGACGGCACAGGGGCCGATGGAGAGGAGAAGCCCAAGAACCGACTGCTGGACTCTCTCCGCACGCTGCGCAAGCCAAAGACTCTGTCACGCACCAACTCTGACGACGCTGCACTTGCCGGGAATACGTCTGCGCCGAGCTCGCCGACGCCTGTGAAGCGCGATTCGCTGAGGGTTGTTGTCGGCGAAGAGAGCGAGCGCCGCCTCAGTGCATCCGCGGTGGACATTGGCGGTGCGAGTGGCTCTGGCGGCGGCTTCAAGATGATCCGCCACGACGAGCCTGATGTGGCAGCACGCGACCGCAGCAAGTCTGATGTGGCGCCGCTCAAGCCGACTGTGGGCAGGACGGCGTCGCTTGTGCTCCCTCTGAAGCCCGAAAAGGAAAAGTTGTCCCTGGCGGAGATGCTGTTTGAGATGGACCAGTTTGACGATGACGGTGACGCACCCGAAGAAGGTGCGTCCGGGGGCGCTGCGGCCGAGAGCGAGCGCGAGAAGAAGGACGCCGAGGCCGACAAGAAGAAGTCCAAGGCCCAGCTGCTGCAGGAAAACAAGGCGCTGCGTGCACATCTCGTCGCGAGTGAGGTCGAGAAGGCCCGTCTGCATAATCGCGTGTCCCTCCTTGGCGGCGACACTGTCCGCATCAAGGACGAGAACCAGGCCCTCAAGACGGAGGTGCAGGCGCTCAAGAACGAAGCGCAGAAGCTCAAGGTGCAGCTCAAGCTCCTCCAGCAGCGGCCATCCGCGTGAGTGTGCGCGCCCTCGCGTATGCTGTGTTTTGGCGTGTGTGTGTGTGTGTTTTGGGGCGTGCGTTGTGTGTGCGTGTGCGTTATGCGTTTGTGTTTGTTTTGTCTGTCGTTGCCACTTGCGCACGTTCTGCGATCGCTTTTATTTTGTGTGTTTGATGTGCCTGTGTGCGTGCGTGTGTGTGTTTGTGTGTGCGGTGTATGTGTGGTTTGTCGCGGCATCAATATGTGTGCGCAGTGCCTGTTCGTCCAATCCATTTCCCTCTCTCTCTCTCTCTCTCTCTCTCTTTCCTCCTCTGACTATTGCGACCTCCAGCCTGCATATCACGTTTTTGCTTGATATGTCTGTGTCATTTGGAACTGTCGTTTTTCTTTTGGTTTGTTATATGCGTGCGCATGCATGGGCATGGGCATTTCTGTTCTTTTACGTTTGGTGTGAACGGCGTGTGTGTACCTGTCCGCCTGTAATTTTCTTTATATAATGGCTATGAAAATGGGTCGGCTGAGTGTGTGCACTGCCCAATATGCAGCTAGCACGTCTAGGTCACTTAGTTGCACAGAATAATCCATGGCTGACCTCCACACCCTCGGGGGCAAACTGACGTGTCAAGGGGCAGTGCAAGGGTGCTTATAAGCACCCTTGGGGCAGTGGTTACAATGGACCTATTGTCACATTGTAGTTTCAAAATTTTCGATTCAAAATAGGCGGCAGTGTAACTGATAAAGCAGAACCAAGGGTACCGACGTACAATTGAGCCAGACATGGGGAATTCCACAATTCGTTTCCGCGACCCGGCGAGTGGAGTTTGAGGAGTTGTTTGAGGAGTTACGCCTCGGTCTTTGTCTATGATTCGGACGAGTGCATTGGATGCCTCTTTATCTGTTCAGTTTGCTATATTTCGTAACAGGAGGAGCCATGTGAAAGGCGTCGACCAGAACGAGGAGGATACGGAAGCGACTGTGTTTGTTTTTTTGGTTCCTTTGTTGACGTGACGGATCAATTTGGGACATCGTCGCCTCGAAATTCACTCGCAATGGGGTAGTACTGGAAGATCGCAATCGCGAGCGATAGGTAATGTGTTTTTCCACTGTCCCAATGCACATTCCCATGATCTGTCATTTGACCAATGTTGGCGAAATGGAAGCGTGTGAGGGGGCATCATCGTCACGAGAACGGGAATCCCGGCGCAATTAAATGGCAGACACTGTCATTGCTATTGCAAAACAGCCACACTGATCTCCCACTCACAGGTCACTGAGTCAGCGCGGTGAGCTCAGTGTCGAATATCCCGATTGGAAGTGTCGCAATCAGTTGGTTCGAGTAGATCTAGAGCCAACTGCATTTGTGTGAGTCCAATAAACCATACGATGAAGACTACTGACGGCATGACGATTCAGTCCTGAATGTTAATGCATTTGCAAAACAGAAAAAAACTAAGCACTTACAGCTCAGTCGGCACGGAGAGGCTGTCGAATATCGCGCTTGGAAGTGTGGCAATTTTGTTTTTAAAGATATAACTGCATTGCATTATTGCGAAATCAAATTAAAAGGCAGTCTATAGTGTCATCGGATCGCAAGGATTGGTTGATGAGTAAGCGCATTCCTGAATGTCCACACGCGTGCGTGTTCGAGCCCCTCGTGTAGCCATTTAGGCACGTGCATTCGTATCCACCGTCAACGTCCCTGCAGTTGGACCGTTTTAGGTCGCAATCCGTAGCCGTGCCACGCACACACTCGTTGATGTTTTGGCATCGGAGAGTGTCGCCGGGAACAAACTCGAATCCCACTAGGCAACGGCAATTAAAGCTGCCGGCCGTGTTCGTACGCGTTGTAAAACTGCCACATGGACTCTGGCCACCATTCGGCCCGCATTCATTGATCTCCACATCTTGTGGTCTCCGCCGGCTTGCTGTATGACGTACAGACTACCCGGTCGTGCAGAGAAGTGGGCTACTTCGCTGGGTCAGCAAATGTGACGTTCACTGATGTGACTCTGAGCGGTGCCGTTGCGGCAACGTTCGAGCCAGACGGCATTCAACGTGACAGCGCGGAACTTGGTGAGCGTTGGTGGCGACGGCGGGTTTGCTTCGCTTAACGACAGCGCCGTACTCATGATGAACACCGCACAGGTGTCTGACTGCAAGACATCACGCAACGGCGCCTTCGTTGCCGCCTACACCGCGGCACAGGTGTCCCTGCGGGACGTGACTCTGACGACCACCGGGCATCTTTGCCGAGGGGAGCATGAAGGGGTGGAGACCATTAATAACGCTTCTTATCTCGCTCCTGTCAACATCGTCGGCGATCTTCTTCCCGGGTGGCAGCGCGGCGGGATGGTCGCCGGGGTTCCCGTAAAGAGTGAGGCGCGCGCGTGTGGGCAAAACCGGCACCGGACGCCTTGACCGGGTCCATGCCACGAGCGGCGGTGTCTTTCCCGCTTTTGACGTGGTGCTTTGATGCCTTTGGTGGACATGTTCTACGAGCGGGTGGCAATCGCTTTCCCTGAGGCTCGTGGTCAGCTCATTGAACGATGTTGTCGCGCGCAAGTCTTTTGAGGGCGATGTGGAGCGTACTTTTGGCACCGTTGCACGCGTCAGTTTCGACTCATTGGCTATTCCTGCCACCTCAGTGGCGACCACTACACCTCACTTTGGCGTCTTCGAATCCGCTTCTCTACGGCGCCGTCTGGATGACAACGAGGATGCCAAGCGACTGCCTGAATCTCTGCGGATCAACGTGACTCTCAAGGAAGGCCCTGAAATGCAGCGGCTCCAGACCTCGGGATGGGCTCGCGCAGTGCGTGGGCATTAGTGTTGCGCTGTCGGACAGGCTCGTGATGGCACTGATAGTATCCCTCGTGGGAGGTCTGGCGCTCATACTCGCGCTGTTTGCGTTCGTGCACTTGTGAATGGTAATTGTTCGGCTGCGCGAGAGCGCGCGATCCATGCCGACTACGCTCCCCACGGCTCACTGCTGTCGTTAGTGCAATCGGCACCTGTGAAAGTCCACGCCAAGGGGTCTCCTTTTGTGCGGATGCTGGAAGTCTTGCTGAAAACTATTTTGCTGCAATGCTGGCCCAGCGAGTTGACTTCGCAAGACTTGCCGGTACACTAATCCGGCCCCAACAAGCCCGACTTCAGTCATTGATCTTATCAGCCGTGCAGTGGCGTAAGAACTATTGAAGTTCTGACGGCAATGCCAAAAGCGTGCCCGTTGTATATGGTGGTTCACGTTTCACACTTGTACGCCGAAAGTTTCGCCGTCAACGCAAGCGTGGGTGTGCGCTTGGAAACATTTATTTCGGTTCTTACGGCCAGCCCGAGTCCAGTCTCGTGAGTCACACTGGAGAGAGCGACTTCTTGGGCGCGACAACTATTACTGTCGAAGGTGAAGCCAGAGAGTTTAAAACGCAACTTGTCCCATGTAGCTGTTGTAGTTTGGCTGATGGGAAAGAAATTCTTCTCTTGGGGGAGGCGGAGACCGGTGTTATAGAACGTTGCTTGCACGAGGATCTCGCCCGCCGTCTGATTCTTCCCATTATCAAGCAGCACGATTGGCTGCGCGCTCGTGAGACCAGCGTAGGACACTGCCTGCACCACCTGCGCGGTGAACAAGTTATTAGAGTCGTATCCTGCACTCACATGCGCACTCATTGCGTACACTAAATGGGACAATACCGTTGAATCGGGTGAGTCGTAAAGGATGCCGATCGTGACGATCCCGGTGCTGTATGATACATAGTTTCCACCACAACGATTTGGCAGCCCACGGGCTTGGACCAGATAGACTGCTGTCGCCTGCAACGCGGGGACCGCAGACCAGGCCATATCAAAGTAAACGACCTTGTCATTCGCTTCCGTGATATTCGATCCCGTTGCGGTAAGGACGATGCGCCGCGCAGCCGCGTCGAGCTCGAGCTTCTGAATCCTCACAAACGCGGTCGTAAGAAGATCGACGAGCGACGCATAATTGCGCTCCGCAGCGAGAGTTCGCTCCAGCAAGCCAGCAATGTTGGTCAGCAGTGACGGTTTCCCTGCGGCGCCGCCGATAACAGCTGTAGCGCTGGGCCCATCGAGAATAATATCGCCGCCCGAAGCTTCGCGAAGGTAGATGTTCTTTCCTTTGGGCACTTCGATCACGATGTGACTCTGGTGGATGGGTGCACGGAAAGAAGGATCGGACATTATTACCATGAGATGGTCAAATATAACCACGACGCCGGAGTAGACACCGCGCAGAGCCGACCGATAAATGCCGGCAACACAGTTACTGCAGAACAATGCCGGTTTTCAATTACTAGTCACTGGCGCCGTAGCCGTCATCCATCTCAAACCGCTCGCCTTTTAAGTAAGCATCTTCAATACCGGCACAACAGCCTGGCCAACAAAGCCGGGTGGCTGACGAACCTGTTGGTCACGCACACACGCCGAGGTTATGTTGCCATCTGCCGTTGCCATTCGCACGCTTGCGACCACGAGCGTGCTGGCGAGGAGCACAAAGACTTTGAGATTCCTCATGTTGTTGGTCGGCGAACGCCCCGCGGCTTGCGTTAAATGTTTCAGCAAATACGAAAGCGAAATCAAGCCGTTACCGAACGGACTTTTCGCATGCCAAATATTGGCGATGCAGAGTGTGTATGGTTCAAGAGGCTAGGTATGCCCGATGTCAAATGATTGGATGAAAAACAGAGCAATAGAAACACTGTATAACATATACATCAATAGGAATATGTCCGGACCAATAGGAAGCACCATTTAACCAGCGTAAGTCAGTCCCCTTGCATTTAACGCGGTGCTTAGGCTGAAAAACGGTACGGAAATACTGGTTGCCGACATGACTTCGCCACTGAAATCATTCTCGGCTTCAGTTGCAAGGAGATTGGCTGGAGCCGGCATCGCGATTGTGGTAAGCGCTGTTAGTCAGCGGACCAATCAGTGTGCCGTCTTGGAAAAAGGACCGATCTCGCACAAACTGATGCCCAACAGGAAAGTTACTGTGTGTAAGGGACCGCAAAAATTGTCCCTTTTTCGATTCCACAACTGAAGTCACGGTTGCCGTCTCGCGTGAGGAAAAACCCCTATTCGAAAGTCCGATGACGGTTTATTTATATTTATTTATGACGTCCCGTGGGAGCGCGCTGATTGGTCCGCGCCGCCACGTCTCAGCGGAATCAGTATTCCGTTATGGCAAGGGTACTTATGTAGCCGTGGTTCAGTGGGAACACGCGGGCAATTCACAACGCCGTGTTGAATGTTTGCGGCGTGAGAAAAAATGCCCACCAATTGGAAGCGTGCCTTTTGGCCACACTGGTCCATTGACACTAATGTCCGTTCGTCCAATAGACAACCCATTGTGGATACGACACGGGCGTATTTATTTCGATTTGGATTTAATTCCCACCTCAGTCCACGGATCGCTTTCAGTTCCTGCCCGGCTTTATACTGATTTTCTCCGTCATGACGTTGCCGATCGAGAGCGGCGGTTGTGCGATGCCAGTGCGAAGCGCTCAGTACCATTGGCGAACACCATGTCGCCCCATACTCGTTCTATTATTGTCAGTTTGCGGCTCCTTCATGATCACTCTGCATTCGTCAACCCTTATTTGACGACAAAACCACCCCGGCCGG
>CALSCR010001742.1:0-16051 GCA_943704495.1 Pigoraptor chileana
GTGTGTGTGTGTGTGTGTGTGTGTGTGTGTGTGTATGTGTGTGTGTGTGTGTGTGTGTGTGTGTGTGTGTGTGTGAGTGTGTGTGAGTGTGTGTGTGTGTGTGTGTGTGTGTGTGTGTGTGTGTATGTCGGCGCCTTGTGAATGGTCAGATCGGAAAGGGCGTCGCCAGTCGCGATGGTATATATACCCCGTCCCATCTACCATGATTCATCTTTTTCTCATACCTGTGAGCAAGCGACGAGATCTGCGAACAAGTCGGCCAAGCATCCCACAAAAGAGGCACCGATCTCACCGTGACCTTGATATTCGGTTTCCGGCATTGACATCCAGTGCACTGATTCTGCTTTCCCCCACATATTCTTCACCGAGAGAAGTGGTTTAAACCGGAATAATCGGCACACAGTGGACAGCACGGAGATGTCATCCAGGCGATCCCACAGACTATATGTGATATTGCAAACGCCATTTGGGAGCGACCTGTGATCTCGATTAGACAATCGATTTTGGGAGCGAAACTTAAGGGCACGGCGATGGGGTCGTTGACGCTGCCCACAAAAGAGGCGGCGACTATTGTTTCGTGGCTGATTGGGCCCGGCGACAGATTCACGACAGGCGAACTGATTGCCAATTACAGAGTGAATGGATGTCAGACAGATGCCGTCTTCAAAGCAACGTGCGATGGGCGCGTGTTGCGCATAACTCGCGCCGAGGGGTCTGCAGTGGGAGCAGGGTATGGGCGATTGATGTTGTTGCTGTTGATTCAGGACGTTTTGATGTTACAGTTTATTGCATGAAGCTCAAAAAATTCACTGTGTAGATGGAGAAATTGCATCCAGTCCGCTGCAGTAAACACGCCTTGGCAGTCAGTCTGTGCTACATCATGGGAATACATTTCCACTCTAAGATTACAATGCTGTTGTGATTGTTTCGGGATCTGCGAACACAGGCAAGGCGTGTTGGATTACGAATGTGCACACTCCGTTGTTCTTCACGGGCTGTGCGCAGACTGCGGCGTGGATCTGTCCAGGTGAGATGCGCTTCTGTGATCCCTATATCTCTGATCGACTATTTCTGTAACCGTTCACACATCTAAAGGCCATTGTGTTGAGCCTGCGACTGCATGATCTTCCTTGCGCATTAGGACAGTGGTCATCCCGTTTGTATATTGCTGATTGATTCACACAAACCAAAAAACGGATGTCGAGCAGCGAACTTGCAGAACAGGATGACCACTATGGAAAGAATGCACCACAGCACTTTTCAATGGTCCACGGCGTACCCGGCCTTGTCGTCCACAAAAATGTGAGTTTATCCATCCGCATCTGCCTTGAATGCATAAATCGGCAGTGTTGTTGCGATGCATCGCGAACGGCGCACGTTATTGCGTGAGTGTGGAATGTGTGTGGTGTGTGGTGGGTAACGAGAAAGCAAACCGGCAATCAGCTTTCTCACTGCGATGAAGTGGCTCACATTCTCAATGCTATCTGTCACACACACACACACACACACACACTACTGCAACAGGAAGCACACCGAATAGCTGGAAATGAGGAGCGGCGACTTCGCGCTTCCAAAAAACTAACGCTGATAGTGGATCTGGATCAAACATTGATCCATGCGACGACGCAATCGGCGCCGTGGATCAACGAGAAGCTTACACAGCCGCCCAAGGAGGGAATCAAGGTGAGCGGCGCGCCCAATTTGGAATTCAATGGCTGACATTCGAGTCAAAAGGTGGTCAACTGGGATGTTGGGGTTGCTGTATATGGACAGAGGAGGCGCTGTTTGTCCAACATTGGCGAACTCTTGTCTGCCTCACTGCGTCTGAGGACAGTGTTGCTTACCTGAAGCCTGTGTGTGCCGCTTGATCGCAAGCTGCACCAAAGTAGCCATCTTCATTGCTGTTTATGTCTCTGTTGTGTTCGCACTGGCGTATGTTTCGCTGTTGTTTTTAATATTTGTCTTCTGATGCTGTTATGTTTGTTGTTTTGTGTTGCGTGGCATCCACGCAGGAAATGGTGTCGTTTGAGCTTCCAGGAAGTCCCATCGTATACTACGTCAAGACGCGTCCACACGTGGCCACTTTTCTATCGTCTCTTGCCGACAAGTACGAAATGCACATCTTCACAATGGGCACACGCCCATACGCTATATCTGTGGCCGCCGCCATCGATCCAAAGGGCGACTATTTTGGTGGACGAATTTTGTCACGTGAGGATGTCGGGGGCATCGCAGACACCAAGACGTCTCGGCTGCAGCATTTGTTTCCCACGGGAGATTCGATGGTTGTTATTGTGGACGACCGCGCAGATGTGTGGGAGTCTTGCCCCAATCTTGTTCGCATCCGCCCGTACGTGTACTTTCTCGGTGCTGCGGATGTCAACGCGCTTCCTAAAGACAAGGCAAAGACGGAGGCTACGAACGGACCCGACGCCCCGCCGCTCCTCGTCTCGGCCGCCGAAGACGACGACAATCATCTGCTGAGCATTCGTGATTTTGTGTCGCAAGTGCACGACAACTTTTACGCTCCCCCTGACGGAGAGACGGTTGCCGACGCCGATCCGCTTGCGCGCGACGTGCGGCAGATAGTCCCCGCGCTTGAACACAGAGCACTTGATGGCGTATCCATTGTGTTTAGTGGCGTTATTCCACTTCACGAGACGCGTCCCGAGCGCCACCCGATATGGGCGCGTGCGGTGGGTATGGGAGCAGTGTGCTCGAATTCGCTGCATTCAGAGGCGACGCATATAGTTGCTGCCAAGCCGGGAACGGACAAGGTGACCGCTGCTGTCAACTGTGGTGGCATGTACATTGTGCATGTGGCGTGGCTGACTGCATCGATCGACCGGCACTGTCGGGCGGACGAGCGGGCGTATCCTCTCGAGAGCGTCCCGGTACTGCCCGCACGCATGCCCATTGACAACGACGATGATTTTGACAACGACGACGATGACTTTGATGACGACGCCGACAAAGACGCGGGGTTGAATGGTGGTCACGACCGAGCGACTCCCGACGACGCCGACTCTGAGGGTGCGCGGGAGGGCAGCTATATTCCGGGTGATGCAGAGGGAGAAATGGATGTGTCGGAGGCGAATGGTAGCGGCAGTGTGGTCGATGACGTCGCCGAGGCCATTCTGCGAGAGATTGAAGAGAAGGACAATGCGGCACTTGAAGAGGTGAATGCGGAGCCGCTGCTTCGGTCGATGGCGGTGTCCGCGGACAGTGGCCCGGCGGCGAGCGTGGACGTGGACTTGGTCGTGGACGCCGTGTTTTCGTCGATGGGCGTGATGATCCCCGAGAGGAAGGCGTCGGTGGCGCTTAACAGATCGACGAGTCGTCGATCGGTGTCGGGTGAACGCCCGCTGTCAGCCACCGTGACGCCGATTGCCGACCGCAACGCCCCCGAGAGCCCAAACACAAAGCGCCGCCGTCGATCGAGGCGGCTGTCGCAGATGGATTTTGCTGAAATGGACAGGGAGGTGCTTGAGGTTATGGGGTCTGACGGCGGCAGCGAATCACACGGATCGAGTGATGACGACGCCGCTGGTGACGACGACGACGACGCTGACGCTGACAGTGCAATGGACGCCGACGCTGATGCTGGGTCGGCGTCGTCTTCCTCTGCGGAGCGTAAGCGCAAACGGGACACTGCGGATGAAGACGGGGAAGATGGCGCCTCGCGGTCGTCTGCTGGACGCGACCTGCGCGCGCACCGCAGTGAGCACGAGGGCGGGAGTAGTCGTAGGGGTGAGTCTGGCGACCTGGACGCATCGAGTGCGCCACCGCTGTCGTCTGACAGGGACAGCGGCGACGATGTTGTGGGAGATGCCGCGGATGACGCAGATGGCGCAGATGACGCAGATGAATTTGACTCATCGACGGCATCCTCCTCTGACGACGACGACGACGATGACGACGATGCTGATGGAGGGCTGTGAGGTGTCCCGTTCCCTGATGCGCTGGGTTGCACACGCATGTGCATGCATGCGGCCGCGCTCGTCGAAGCGTTTTAATCTCACTCATGCAATGAATCAATCGAATGCACTGTCCAATTGTGGTTGGTTGTGTTGTGTTGTGCCGTCCGCAGGTTCACTGAGCCACAGTCGAAAAGTCTCTGTGTTTCTTGTACATAGTTCTTCGTTTTCCGCGCGTTTACTTTTGCCTGTCGATCGTGCCTTTTCGTGTGCGTTTTGGATTTTGACATCCAATGTCTTTGCGTTGCGTCGTTTGTTTTCGGGTCTTGTGTGTGTGTTGTTGTTGTTTGGTTATTATTGTTGTTGTGCGTTACTTTCTAAGGCTGCAGATGAAGTTGATTCACTGTTTTGGGAATGAAAGGCGCCAATTACACGAAGCAGAAACTTTCACAGCTTGCATTTGTACATATGAAGTTGCCAGTATGGTGTGGATCAAACGAGTAATGTGCAGGCAACGGTGACGAAAGATGGAATTATGATTATGAATAAGCAGATTATGCTCACCGTAGTAGCACGGGTTCTTGGTCGTGGGTAGGGGTACTCAGGAAGGAAGTGAGTGAGGACACCTCTGTTTTTGGTTCATGTTGCACATTGTGTGGGCAGCGGAGCACTTATGTTGCAACCCTATAGAGTGAGTTGTGGAGGTAGGGCTATGGATCAACGACTAGGGTTGCAGGCACACTTTGCACGCCGATCAGTAAGCTGAGAGCTCACTTTGAACGTCGTAATTTTATAAAGATCTGAAAATTGTTCATATACCATTGTTTCTCTATTTCCATTTTGTGGAGGCCATGGGCGTTGCGCCCGAGACGCTTACTTGAATCCTTCTTCTATCTGCCCCTTTATGTATATATTATATATTTCGTTCTCTCTCTCGTAGGTAAGCACAGAAGACTCGACACCGCTCATGGTGTCACATAGTTGTTTATGTCATGCATATTGGTTTACTTAAATACTGACCACACACACACACACACACACACACACACACAATGCCAGTGTCGGAAAGCAACGATGGCTCGCATATCTTCAATTCTCCGTCGAATAGTGGACTCGTCATCCAAACCATTCCCGGTCGTTTTTGCCGGAAGAAACGTACTGCGCACAAAAGCGCGCATTGTGACAAAAGAAGAGATTGCGAGTGGCGAATGCGAGGCAATTGCTGAGCGTATGACTGCGACGATGCGGCACTTCCACGGACTTGGTCTCTCCGCTCCGCAAGTGGATCTCCCCCTGCGAATGTTCGTAGCTGAAATAACGGAGGAAGCAATCAAGAATATGCAACTTATACCCACGGACAAACTCGATCTTTCGGTATTTGTGAATCCCAAAGTGCGTCCGGTGAAGGGCACTAAGACGCTCATCATGCGCGAGGCGTGCCTGTCGGTGCCCAATCTCTCCGCCCTCGTGCCTCGATACGAGAGTATTGAAGTGGATGCATGCGACTTGTCGGGGCGTCCATTTACGAAGAGGATGCATGGATACCAGGCCCGTGTAATTCAGCACGAGGCAGACCACCTTGATGGGGTCCTGTTTGTCGACAGGTGTGTGTGTGTGTGTGTGTGATTTGAGGTGCATGCATTTTGCACAGGTCTTGTTAAATGTGAAGCCGAGTGCTAATGCTTTGTTTTGATGGTCTATGTGCATTGGAGTTTAATGTACACCCGCACGTGTGTGTGTGTGTGTGTGCTTTCCCCATTTTTCGTCTTCTATCTTACATAAGGTCGGTTAATCGCATCGCTTAAACAACGACTGTGATCATCCCTCTGCATCCCTCACTCCCTGAAATGTCCACAGAATGTTCCCGCGGTCACTCGCATACGGTTTCGATGAGAAGACACATGAGATACCCAGCGATTGGCGCTCGAAATTTCCCCCTTGACAAACGTCAGGTTTTTATAAATGTGATGCACTGGAAAGTCCATCGGTATGTTATCCATACAAAATCTAACTCCCTCCTTCTCTCACTCTCGCTCTACGATGGACGCATGCATGAGCGTTCTGAGTATTATCTCGCATTTGCGTTGCGGAGGCCATAGGCCAGGTGCGAATGACTTGTCCGGCATAGGCATATCGCCGGCCCTGTTACTGACATGAATCCCACTTTGCGCATTCTCGGTTTAGATGTGTTACTGACATAAATCCCACTTTGCGCATTCTCGGTTTAATTGTGTTACTGACATGAATCCCACTTTGCGCATTCTCGGTTTAGATGCGCTTATGTCGGCACGTCTGAGGCCACTGCGTTTTAGTGGCTGCTAACCTGAGCACTTCGCAGTGGTTGATGTAGACACCTCCTCGGTAATTGACGTTCGTCACGCCATGATGGACGGCGGAGTCACTCACAGGCGTAACCATGAAACGTCGAGTGGAGGCAGATTAAACTTGCTCTTTCACGGCCCTCGACTACTCACTCGTGTTTCTTATGGATGGAGACCGAGTGGGGGCAGATTAAACTTGCTCTTTCACGGTCCTCGAATGCCCACTCGTGTTTCTTATGGATGGAGACAAATGAACGACACTGCCGAAACACACGAAAATGAAGACTGCGGCGCGGATGGTCCCCCTAACCTGATGTTGTTTACAATCATAGCCGTCGGCAGTGCAGGCGTTCAGCCTTTGGCAGAAGCGACACCCCGTGGGGGGGGGGGGGGGGGGGAGAAGGCGGCCCGCGCATCACAACACGGCGTTCATCATGCAGCAGACCTCCACAGAGCCCCGGCATGGCCGACCGTCGGCACATGGCCTAGCACCTCACACTCGGCTTGGTGTACGTACACTGACCTCGCACCACTGTTTCTAAATTTAAATGTACTCGCTGACTGAACGATCGTCAGGTGTTGAGCCGGTCAATAGATCGCGGTACATATGGGTGATGTGGTGCAGCACTGGTCGGACCGTGGCCTGCCTCGGCAGTTGGGCAGGCGCTGGACTGACACCGGGAAGTCACGGCAAGCTCACTTGTCATGGCTTGAAAAACAGTCAGCCGTCGCGAGCGGCCCGTTCGGTTTGCAATTGCAGCTCAGTCAGCCGACAGACGGATGCCCGATCCCACCATCCGGTGCAACGAATTGCAGCACTGTCAGTGACGTTGCGAAGGCTTGGCCAGGAACGTGACACTGAAGTGCCCCGGGGAATTCTGCCGCCGAACTGCGCGAGGGCTTCTTCACTACTGAGCCGCCGCCGCCTGCCACCAATTTGGATCCGCAGGCGGTCGTGGCGTGGGCAATTCTAAGGCGGAGATTTTGCACTGATGCATATGACCGCGATATTCGCAGACCACGGGTAACAAACTGGGGTCGCACGAGACAAGTGCTCGTTTGGCAACGTTTGGTTCTTTCACTTTGCCGCATGCTGAACATACAGACCGAACAGTGACACATTTTACACACCGAGAAGGTCAAAATTCGCATTCATGTTTCCGTTTCGGCACTTGTGATTGGCCTACCGTAATTACCCCGACGGGGTTTAATGCTACACTACCCACCGCACGCAGGCCTCGGCTAGTGCGTCACGACGCACGGAACGCAGCATACGGCTGCCGACAACCGCAACCGGCGCCTGTCAGGTGTTTCATTCACGGCAAAAATGCCAAATGTTTGACCACTGGAGAGTCATTATAGGTGTGAGAATCGATTCCAGTTATGGGGTAAACTTTCGCAGTGCTTCATTTTCGATGCCTTTTGTGTCACCTTTGAGAGGTGTTTTGGAGCAAAGTCCCATTTCTCCCGCATGCCGTTTTCTTGGTCGGCTAGGATAGGTTCACGCAAGGTGTTGTGTAACTCATCGAAAACAACATACATTCGGCGGACAAATGCCTAATACTATTTCTTGGTTGTCGTCTCGCCAGCGTGGTTGTCGGCAGGGCGGCCGGCGATGCACGAGCGGCAAAATCCAGACGCAATCTTCGCACGCGCGGGTTGCAGGCAACTGCAGCAATATGACACCCGTCTGCCGGCTTCTGCCCGAGGGTGCAATTGACAGTGCCAATTGCATGTGCAGCGGGGGTGTGTTGAGTGCTGGAGTTTGTGTGTGTGTGTGTCACGGTGTGTGTGTGTGTGTGTGTGTGTGTGCATGCCGGATTGAAAACATATAAAGAACCCCGCATCCGCACCAAACCATCGCAAGGCACTGGCAAACGTCACTCAGACTCATCAATAAGTCCTCATCAAGAAGTTACGCCAAGCAAGTACAGGACGTTCAACTACGGCAGACCACAATAGCACAAGTGCCCATTGCGTTGAACCGTGAACGTAAACAAAGCACTGGCACAGCCAAGCGGGAACCTCCACGTCCACTCCGCCTGCACTCCGCGAGCAGAGAAAAGATGGCGGACACACGAAGCATGATGTCCTTCGCACAAAGCGGGGCGGGATCCTCTCTCGCCGGTTCTTCTGCGATGGGCGCCGCGCGGACGTCGTCTGCCGAGCGCCTGTTCCGCGCTGCCAAAAACGGAATGTTTGGCATTTTGTTCGTCATGGTCAAGGATGCAACGCTGTCGCAGTTCTGGGTTGTGATTGAACTGCTGATCGACCTTGCACAGGTGCTTGGCTTCCCATTCAACGTCTACCACCAGCACTTTGCGTGGAACCAGGGCCAGTCGTCGTGGTTTCAGGACATCGTTCGCCCTTTCTCCTTCGAGACATACATCGACTCGAGCATAGCCGTCTTTTTCGTCGCCGTGGGGATCCTCCTCGTCCTCCTCGCAAATGCCGCCTTTGTCGGCTATTCCTTCTCCTCAAGCAAGTACAAGATGATGTGGACTTTGACCAGCCTCCGCTTCATTTCGGCTCTCGTATCGTCCATCTTCTTCATCCCGCTTCTTGGAATTCTTACGGTATGAGCGTGCTTTCACTCGACAATCAACATCAATGGCCACACAAAGCAAATGTGACTCTTTTTCCCTTTCATTTTTTCACAGTCCCACTGGCAGAGCGCACATACCCCATTGCAAGACACGCGCATACACTCACACACCGACACGCACTTCTGCTCCTCATGCTCAGGCCGCCATGACACTCACTGTGATTTTCATCTTTCTGATTTCGACTCCCTTGCACAGGCGCGCTTGCGATGCGAGGAGGGCAGCGAGTGTTGGACGGGCTTTGACCTCTTCACAAAGATCCTCGCGCTCGTCGTCGGGATTGCTTTCCTCTTCCTGTCTCTCATGTGTTGCATCTGCTTCTCTGACCCAAACCCCGCGTCGAGGTCTGTCCTCAGCAGGCCGCACTCACGCATAGACCTCTTCACGAGCGCTGTTCGTGCAACCCTAACAATTGTCTTTACGCTCCTGACTGGGTCCAACACAAACCAATGGGTGCTCACGGGAATTCTCCTTGCCGCCGGCGTGTCCACTGCCTCCCTCTACACATGGTATCTCCCGTGCTACAGGTGGGTTCCTTGTTGCATTGCTGTACAAAGTATGCAAATGCGAGCTTTGTGTGTGTGTGTGTGTGTGTGTGCATTGAATTGTTGCATACTAACCCCACGTGTCTGACCCACCTGTCTACGCAAACGGCGCAGGTTCCGTTACTCTGTGGCCAAGGCATCGACCTTCTGGATCCTCACGTGGGCTGCGATCTGCCTTCTCGTGGTGCAAGTGCAAGGCACGCAGGAAAACCAGGCCTTTGTCTTCTTTCTCATCGGTTCCCCGCTCGTCGTCTATGCCACGCATTCCGCAGCGGCGTGGAGACGAAAAAGAATCGAGACAACGCCATGCAACAAACTGCGCAGCGCTTTGGACATCGAGCTCAAAGTGCGTCTGCATCTCATTGCGGCGGGAGTCTTTTTCACGTACCGACCCGCCAGCTCCCAGACCGACGCGTGTGTGGACATGGACGCCGACAACGCCGACATGGTCGACGAGGCGGTTGCAAGACACGCCATTGCAGAGGCAAACTCGTGGTATCGGGCGGCAAGCAGGCGCAACCCGCGATCATCTCTCCTCCACCTCTTCTGGTCGAATCACCACCAGTATTTCATGGGTAACAGTCAGCTTGCGCTCGCCGAACTCCAGGCCGCCGAAGAACTGTCCCCAAGGCTCGACGAAGAGTTTTTCATATATCGGCGGCGAAAGATGGCCCAAGATGAAATTGCTGGCGGAAAGGGCGACGTAATCCAGGTGTGTGAGCCCCCTTCCTCGTTGCGTTGTTGTTGTTGGACGCATGTGCACAGCGTGTACACACACATTTTGTAATATTGTTTTTATGTTCGCATCTCATTTTCGCCTTGTCTTCCTTGCACCCAATTGCCACGCCAGTTCATCAAGTACCAAAAGAACATGACCGACGCCCAGCGCCATGACATCCGCGCCACAAAGGCCCAACTCGCCCTCTGGTCCGAGCTCATCAAGACACAGCCCGACCCAATGTCACTCAACTCCATCGCACGCCGCGTCACATCGTCGATCACGCGCGCACAAACGGGCTACCAAGAACTCATCCGCATTAACCCCAACGCACCGCAGACGCTCAGAATGTACGCCGGCTTCCTTATTGACGTCGTCCACGACACGACCACCGCCGAGACACTGATTGCCCGGGCGGCCGAGATCGACGATTCGACGGGCGCCGACGGGAGTGATAAGGGAACTGCCCGCGGCAATGCGCTCGACATGGGCACAATGGGCGTCGCAGAGATGCTCATGGACGATCGCCACGCCACAATCACAATGTCTGGAGACCTTCATAAGGAGGGATCGGTTGTCGAGATGAACACGGCCGCATGTCGCCTGCTCGGGTACCGGCCCCGCGAGCTAATTGGCAGGAATATCGCCGCCATCGTTCCCGACCCATTCAGCTCCAAGCACAACTCGTATATCCGCCGGTATCTCGAGGAAGGGTCTTCGCGGTGGATGGACAGGGCCGTGCACGTCTACGCGCTCCACAAGTCAGGCTACTGCGTCCCGATCGTCATGCTTGTCAAGCAGATGTGCTCGCCCACCGGAGGCATTTTATTCATTGCCGCGATGAAGGCCAAGATCGGCTCGTCCCACACAGGCAACTCCGGGGACAACGATACCATAGAGGAGCGCACGCTGCTCGTCGGTCGCGACGGCGCCATTGTCACGTGCACGGCGGGTTGCGGCTCGCTTCTCGGAATCGGCTCGGAGCAGTTTGCATCCGGCGCACCCCGGATGCCAGCGTCAAAGTTCATTCCAGACTATGCGTCCCTCAGCACATCCGCCGCCGCCGCCGCCACTGCTACGGCTGCCGCCGACACCGCCAGCGAAACACCACAGCTCAACAGCAACGACTTTGCCGACAACTGCAAGTTTGACGGCGTGTGCATTGTCACGTCACGAGGAACAGCCTTCGGCACAGTGTCCATTCGCACGATTCGGTCGTCATCGGGGGAAGTGTCTATCG
The DNA here is from genome assembly GCA_943704495.1 of Pigoraptor chileana. Classification (NCBI taxonomy): domain Eukaryota; class Filasterea; order Ministeriida; family Capsasporidae; genus Pigoraptor; species Pigoraptor chileana. Next base: position 11,345 of record CALSCR010001742.1, read on the forward strand.
TCATCAAGATTGACATGGCAACCGAACGACGCATATCAGAGTCCCTGGGGTCGCCTTTGCGATCATCGCCACGCCCTCGAGCCCTCAGCGTGAGCAGCTCGCAGTGCCGCCGCAGTGACGACAACGGGATGCCCGCTCTTCTTCCCTTGGAGACATACGCGGAGCTGAACACGCCACGGTCGATTCCGGACATTGTCTATCCGAAGACAATCGATGCGGAGGACACGCCAGTGCTCAATGCACCAACAGCCGCGCCAAACAGCGAACGGCGCATCTTCAAGACGCAATCCAAAGTGCAGTTCAATGCCGTCGATTCGGTGTCCGATGAACGACGAAGCAGCAGCGACCAAGAGGTTGCAATTGAGATGGAGGACGTCGGCGGGTCACAGCACGCCGGCCAGACGGAGGCCGAAGCCAACGCCGCCGTCGGCTCATACGCAGAGGCGGACGAGTACGACGACGAAGTGCCCGAGAAAGCGAGGAGCGTGACGTCAGGATCACACGCGTCATCCACGGCGTCACGCCTCGACAATATTCGCGAGCAGATCCTCTATGGATCCGGGGCAGGAACGGGACGGATTGGCACTGTACTGCGCGTGTCATTCCTTCTTGCGGCGGTCGGTATCATTGCCATTGCCGCCGTAAGTCTCGTCAAGGTTCGGGACGAGACCAAGTCCTACGCCACGGCTGTTGATGACGTCATCAGCGCATCCAAGCGCCGCCTGCAGACGTACGATATGATCGACGCAACGCGATTGCTCTTCCTCAAGGGCAGCAATCTGTACGATCAGTACACCGAGACGGGCCTTCGAAACAGGCTGAACCGGTCTGGAAACGACCTCAACACGATTCACCAACAGCTGTTCGCCGGATTCGGGTCTCTCCCCGAGGAGCACAAGCGGCTGTACACGCTACCCACCATCCCGATTGCCATGACAGAGGGCGGCGAGCCAACGACGCGTATGTACAACCTCTGGAATCTGCTGGATACTCTCGTGATGGAGGCGCGGATGTTGGCGCAGCTGCCCCTCGCCGACTTTGTCGCCCAACCGCCGTCCGTGTACTTCATCACAAAGAACATTCTGACGTCCGTCTGGAACGCACTCGAACAGTCCATGAATTTGTACGAGGCCCAGGCAACGACCGCCAACAACAACGCAAGGGAGACGGCTAAGGTCCTGTTCATCATTGCGCTCGCATTCGTTCTCATTTCGACCGTCTTTGTGCTGCTGCCACTGCTCGCCCTTGTCGAGTGGAAGCAGACAGACATTCTCTGGACGTTCCTGTCCGTCCCACGCCCCGTCGGACGCGCACTTGCCGAGAGATGCCTCAACCGACTCCAGGCACGTGAGTCCCTGGATGACGGATTCGATGAGTCCATGGGAGATGGCTTTGACGACAACTACCGCGATCTCAAGGACACCGCCGAAAAGGACGAGGACGAGGACGCCGGGCGCATGGACGCCGACACCAGCGCAAAGAGCCCGCTCGGCCTTGCGTTTGGGCGCACTGCGGGGCTCCAAGGCGTGCGTCTTTCCCGCAGGGGAGGAAAGCACAGGAGCGCCCGCCGTCCTCCAACAGTCGGGCAGCGCATCCGCCTCCTCGGGATCAACCAGGCGGGATCCCTAGTCCGCATCGCCGCCCTGTTGATTGCATCCATCGTGTTTTTCTGCATCATGTACGCGCTCGTCACTCGGTTCATCGACGATAATAGCGGAACGGCCATCTCTGTCAACAACAGTAACCGCAGGACATACCAGACACTCGTCTCATTTCACCTTTTGCGCGAAATTGTATACGCCAACACGACCGAGGACGTTGACAGGTTGGACAGTCTCTTTTCGGATGCGTCGACAAAGGCTCTTCAGCTGCATACGAACATGCTGTACGGAAATGCAACGTTGGGCATTCTGCCCTCTGCAACCGAGCCCCGTTTTCAGACGATACTCTTCGAAAACGGGTGCATTGACACGTCGCCTGTGGATTGTTCGACCTTCAATCGCGGGCTGCTTACAAGCGGTCTCTCCGTCTCCCTCCAACGATTCCTCCGAGACGTCACCGAGCTGCGCGCCCTCGCCGTGATCCTGCCCATTCCGAGGACACCTGACATGGTCAAGCCGTTCTACTCGCAGCCCAATTTCGTGATGGAGGAGCGTTTTGGTCAGCGGTATCTCCGTCCGTCGTTGATTCGGATGACCGAACTTTTCGGGACGACGTTGACACAAGACGTTAATGTGCTGAATGCGGATCATCTTATCGGGACCGTCGTTTTTTGCTGCGTCGTCGGAGCCATTTATGTCGCGCTTCTGATGCCCATCCCCGGTCGCGCGAGTGCCGAGGCCAAGCGGATGCAGGTACTTCTGTTGTGCGTACCACCAGAAATGCTCAGGACGACTCTGGCGTTTTCAAAAATCATCAAAGCCAACTACGCGTCTTCGAGATGAAAGCGAGGTTAGCTATGCCTCAATGTCGCACCTGTATATATTTGAGCTTGTGCGTGTGCGCTTGTACCGTCACGATCGAGCAAAAAAAACAGTAACCATTATAAAAAAACAGATCCACTCCAACATTCCGTAAGGAGCCAGATTGATTATGAAGTGCGCGATTTCTCGGGTGCCTTTAGCAATTCGTGAAAATGAAATGTCTTTGTCTTTCTATTGTTCATTTACCCTTGTTTTTCGTAGAACACAAACACACTGGTGAACTAAGCGGGCTCTCGGTAAAAGTACAGTATACTGGGTGAACGACGCGAGATCTCGGTAAAAGTGCAACATACTGGTGAACTAAGCGGGATCTCGGGGTGAACGAAGCGAGATCTCGGTAAAAGTAAACATACTGGTGAACTAAGCGGGATCTCGGCAAAAGCACAATGTCATGTGACTGTCCACTTCGGACGCATGGTTTCCCAGTCACTATGGGCCGAGTATGGACTGGGGCAAGCACACACACACGTGACGGTGGGCTGGAAAAGACATCGTGACCACACTGAACAAATGCTTCACTCTGGAGTTACAACTGTCAGATCGAATGAACAAAAGAGTAAAGGGGAGAGAAACAAAGCACGTTCGTTGTCGTGGCGACGTTTGAGAGTAGTTTGAACAAAGTGTCGAAGTTTCGGTTGGGCCACAATTATATTGGACTCGGTGAGTGTTCTTTTTGTTCTGCCTCCCCAGCCAGTGTATTACATATATTCTTCAAAAGAAGTGCCAAGACTGCATAAAGCGTCAACTAATAAATCGCTGTGATCTGCTCCCTGCAGCAAATTGATCAACATCGAGTCGACAACATGGCAAAGAAGGGAAAGGGTCCCAAGGGGCAGGCGCCGAAGTCCCAAGGTGGCACTGCGCCCGCAACTGCCGCATCGTCGTCGTCCAAGGCAACTCCCGCGGCGATCCCTGCGACCGCCGAAGAACCACACATCGATAAAACACCCGTGACGGTGCATACTAATGTGCACACTGAAGTGGATGCAAGTGCACACACCACCGAGCCTGTGGTCGTCGATGCACCCAAGGCGAAGACGCCGAAGAAGGCCGCCGCCGACGGGCATCACGCAACGCCACACAAGACCGAGCAGCCTGCGTCAATTGCAACACCTGCTGTTGCCCAGGAGCCACAGCATCTGAAGCCCGATGTTGCACTTTCCCATAAAACACACCACCGCGACGCCAAGGCAATTGGCCACAAGGAGCAGCGCGCTCTCGTCTTTGCGGCGTCGTTTCCGCGATGCAACGGCGTCAACGTGATGGTTGCACGGAAGCTCGAGCGTCGCCCTCCGCACCTGAGCATGACCGCGCTCACCATCTGCCAGGATGCACCCTCCGAGTACCACGGGTCCCCCGTTGTCTCTCTGAAGGGCGCTCACGTGAACGGCGCGTGCCTCGGCAACCCTCTCTTCTTGATCGGAGTCACGTGGCAACTGTTCTTCCTTTTCTGGCGACTCCGTCCGGACATCGTCTACGTGCACAGTGTCGACATTTACTGCATTCCGCTGCTCGTGCTGTCTCGTCTGTTCCGGGCGCGCAGTGTGTTTTGCTACCACACGGAGATCCTCACGTTCCTCAACTTTTACGGCCTCAGCCCCCGCGTTCTCCAGGCGATCAAGGCATACTACGCCATCCTCCTCTATGCGTGCTGCAAACTTGCGGAGCAGGCAAGTTTTGTGTTGATAATGCTTTTTGTTTAGAGAGTGAATGCCGCCGGAAACGACACTGACTCACGTGTTATTGCTCAGTGGTTTGGGGTATGCCTTGGCACGCCCGCGCACACATTCACTCGCACTCACCATACACATGGAAGGCGGCAAGGTCTGCTCCTTACACAATGACACGTCTTGTGATGCACACTATGGGCGAGCGCATGGCTCTGTCTCAATTTGCTCACTTATTTGCTCATTTCCCCCTTACCGTTTGGTGTCTTTTGTAGGTTGTGAGTCCGTCTGAGGGATCGCTCAAGTATCTTGAAGATTCTTTCAGTGTTCACCGGCGAAAGTTGTCCAAGTGGCCCTACTTTGTTGACACACAGGTGACGTATTTATGTTGACGATTGCGTTGTGCTGTGTGTCTGTGTGGGTGTCTGTGAGGGTAGGTGGTGGTTGCTGTTGTGTGCGGCCTTGCCTGTTTTGTTTCTGTGTGTGCAGCGGTGTGACGTTGACGTCGATGACAATCCGTATGTGGTTTCTCTTTTCTTGGGGAGGGGGGGGGGGGG
>CALSCR010001743.1:0-18565 GCA_943704495.1 Pigoraptor chileana
ACACACACACACAACACACACACACACACATACACACACACACACACACACACACACACACACACACACACGTCTGTCCGACAATTTGTGTTAATTTTATGAACCACTCACTATGAAATTTGTACCGCCGCATTAAATATTTTACAGCGTTACAGTCAGGGTGTGCAGTCGGTGTAGGTTGTTATTGTCACGGCCTCCATGAGTGACTGGGGCCTGACTGAGTTGGACCCACGGCATCAACGAACACAAGAACACATGAGCACTACTGGCTGCATGCATTATAAGCATAGTTGTGTTGCGGCTGTCATGGCGATATCCATGGGAAAGTTAACTCCTTGATACCGACGCTTTGTTCATGAGGAGGAAGATGTCGACCACCGGCGAATACAGCGCATCCGCGAAGAGTGCGTCAGGGTTACTGAGGGATGCATCCGCAAAGGGGAATCTCGCCCACGTTGTCTCTGCAGTGCAACTGCCAATTTCCCAAGTAGTGTTGGGGGTAGGTCTCGGTAACCAACTGTCTCATATGCACTGGGAATCAATGTATAGCCCATTGACGCCAATCACTTAATGGCCGCCGCCGTGTTGTGGATTTGTTCAGTTTGGCGGTGCCTTCATATTGTTGCTGTAATAACTATCACCAAGCTTATTTTTAATGGCAAGCACGAATGTGGATGTGGATGTGGATGTGGATGTGTATGTGTGTTTTTGTATGTGGAAGTGGATGTGTATGTGGATGTGGATGTCGATGTCGATGTCGATGTCAATGTCGATGTGGAAGAGTGTGTGTTGTGTGTGCGGATATGTATGTGTGTTTTTGTATTTGGAAGTGCATGTGGAAGTGCATGTGAAAGTGCTGTGGATGTGGATGTCGATGTGGAAGAGTGTGTGAATGTGTGTGGATGTGGATGTGGATGTGGTTGTGGTTGTGGTTGTGGTTGTGGATGTGGATGTGGATGTGTGCCACATGTGTTGTTGTGTGGATCACTGTCTGCGTGTTCGGGTGGTTTACTGTGTGTGTGTGTTTACGGATCACTGGGCCAGTGGGTGTGTAATGTGTGGTGTGATGCGTGTGAGCGTTGTATGTGTGTAGGGCGTGTACAGTATGTGTTTTCGGCTCGTCATCTTTGTGGGCGCAGTCTGGCATCACTTCCAGTGAGAGCCATTCGCGTCACTTTTGATGACCACTCATCATGAATACATCGCTTTTTTTCTTCTTCTTCAATTAATGCACCTTTGTCCCAAGCAACTCAGCCCATGCACATGACTCGCATTGTGCTGCTTATTTTTGATCTGTCACATCCCAAACGACACTCTAAAATGCATCTGCGCATCCCTATTCAATTGAAGGAGTGTCTGATGGCGGCGTGCGAAAACGGCCACGCGGATATTGCAAAGTGCCTGCTGGACAAGGGCGCTCCCGTGGAAGCCGCGGTCGACCCGAAACGAAAGCGAACGCCCCTCCTGGCGGCATGCTTGAATGAGCACGTGACTGTCGCACAGTGCCTTCTCTCTCGTGGCGCCGACATGAACGCGAGGGATGCGGATGGCTGGGGCGCCCTGCATTACGCGTGCCTAAAGGACCACTCCACACGCACAACTCAGCTTGCCACGGCGCTTCTTGATGCAGGGGCGGACGTGGGGCTCTGCGGAAAGAGCGGGTGGACGCCACTTCACGCGTGTGCATTAACTGGAAACGTCAGTTTGGTGCGTCTTGTGCATTCGCGCGGGGCCTTCCTTGATGCAGCCGATCATGCAAAGAAAACGCCCCTCCATGTGGCCTGTGAGCGCGGGAATGTGGAGGCGGCGAAGCTGCTGCTCTCTCTCGGGGCGAGCGCCGCAAAGACTGACGCAAGCGGGAAAACGCCCGTTGATGTGTGTAAGGACGATGTGCGTCGAACGCTGTGGCCAGCAGAACAGTCAGCAACACAGTCCACTGCTGCTGTGAATCAATCGAAAGGGGCGTGGAATGCAAGTTTCACTCACACACCGCCAACTCCAGTTGCAACTGGAACACATGGTCAGCCCGCACGACCTGTGGCATCCGCGCAAACTGCGGGTGCGGTGGCCAGCAGCAGTGCCAGTGCACACGCACACGCGCACATGACGCCACAGTCCCGCCCGCCCATGCAGACGCGCGCACCTGCCCATCCTGTCACATTGGGAGTGAGGCTTCCGGCTGAGGGGAATCCAATGCTGAAGCACGTGATGTGCGCAGTGACCGCGGCAATTGCGCGGCTGCAGCCGTCACAGTCGACAGGGAGTGATGACGACAGCAGCGATGACAGTGATATCGAGGGCCAGGATAATGAGGCTGCCACGAGCAAGGATGGTACGCATGCACTGTTCTGCACGATGCGCAAAAAAGCGTCAGAGTCCGTGACTGACGAAGTTTTGAGTGCTGCACGCAGTGCGCTCGCTGGCACTGACGTATGCGGCATTGCGGGAATGTTTGAGGTGGAATGCGCCGATACAAATGCAGCCAACGCAGCGAATGCAGCAACGAATGCTGTGGATGTCGACCTCGTGGCCCCTGCTCTGCTGGGGAGTGCGGGTCTGTTTCGGCTGGCGTGCGAGCGGGTGTCGGTGAGGGCTGCACTGCCCGGACGGCCACGCCACGATTATCACCCGGATGTTGTGCGTACTGTCGATGCATTCATTGGTCTAATGAGTGGGCACACCGCGCCTTGCGATGTAACGGCGATGATGCGAACAGTCGCACTCGCACACGCCGCTGTGGACCGCCTCCTTGCGGATCACGTGCAGGTAATGCGGTCCAATTTCATGCACAAGATTCCCAGTGGCTGTCTCGGTGACGCCCCAGTCCGCCCGCCGACGCAGCAGCAAGCACCAGTGGCTGCGAATGACCCCGGTAATGTCATCCGTGAGATTGTAAGCCCCGCGGCGGCGGTACAGACCATTGATGTGTCGTCGCTTGCGTTGCGTGACATTGTGTCTGTGGGCGGATATATTGGGATTGTTGTTGGCTGTTTTGTGGACGGGTCGGTGGCGTTTGCACATGCAGCACACTCAAAGGCACTCAAAAACGATGCACCCGCAATCAGAATGGTGGAGAGATCAGCGCCATCTGTGCGTCGACTCTGTGGAGCGAGTGCACGCTCGCCTCCGCGGGGCATCACGTGGGGCCAGTTTGTTGTGTCTGCGGATGGGCGCGTGTGCATTTCAGTGGCGACGTGGACCGTGGCAGGAGGGAGAGGTGTGGTGCACTCGCTTGTGGATCCTGTCACGTGCACGCTATACAATGGAGTGACGACGTCTGGACTGGCGCGACCGGAAGCGATTGCGGCACTGCTGTCGCGGGTGCCGTCGCAGCGGCCTGTGCGAGTGCCTGTTGAGCCGGCGTCCGTCTGCGGGCTGCGGGTGGGCGATGCGGTTGTGCGTGGCAAGGACTGGCTGGTGGCGCAGTATGTGCGCAACGGCATGGCGCAGGACGGCGGCGCAGGCTGCGTCGGGGTGGTCACCGGGCCTGGATCGCAGGCCGGCGAGGTGTATGTGGTTTGGCCGCAGGGACCCCCGGGGGCGTCAGGTAAGGGTGGTTGCAGTGCATCATACCGCGTGCGTGCGGACGCTGTGGATGTCGTGACAACAGACAAGGCGCCTTCGTGGGCGGATTTGGTGATTGTGCCGGATGCACTTGCACAGCACCCGTCGTTTGTTGGTGACTCTGATTACCCGGCACCCGGCGGTAGCAGCACCCCGGGCAGTGTCCAGACAAAGGCGCGCCCTTCATTTGGCATGTCTGTCGCCCCCATCTCGGCGGGTGCGGAGGTGCGGGTCACATCCGATCGTCACCGTCTCGCATCCCGTGGTCAAGTGGCTGCTGTGGGCGCAACGGGCACTGCCGTGTCGCGCACACCGTATGGATGGTGGTGGTGTCGGCTGTCGTGCGGATACGAGGGTGCGTTTGAGGAGGGTGTGGACATTGAGACTGCAGACGCCGCCACCACCCGCACCGCACAGGCACTGCGCACTCCAACGGACGTGGATCCGCCGCCACATGGCCCTCGGTCTGTGTCGTCTCCGTCATATGTCAATCCACAGCGCCTGCCTTCACCCGGCAGCGTGGTTGTGCCCACGGGACCGGTTTCGACCGTGCTTACGTCACACAAACACAGTAGATCGAACGGGAGTGGGACATACGCGGCGAAACCTGCTGTCGAGAGCCGGCTGATCGACGCGGTTGTCGGCGTTGTGGTTGATACGCGCACTCAAGGTCGCCGCAGCAACAGGGGCAGTGTGCAGGGAACCTCGGATGGCACGGACATTCTGGTGGCGTGGATAACGGCTGCGCGTGAGGTGTACTACGGGACCGCCACACTCGCCGATGTGATTGTGGTCCCCACGCCATCGGCGCACTTGGAGGCGCCATGGTTGGTGCGCAATGGATTTGTGCTCCCACTGCAAGTGGCAGTGGCGGGTGCGGCGGCGGGTGGTGTGGCACCGTCTGGACAAACGGGCACGCGCTGGTGCCTGAGCCGGTGGTCATTCAAGCCGACCACACGTGTGCGCAGTGCTGCTCCCGGTGACATTGTCGTGGCGAGGGATGTGGACGCTGTGGCTCTGTGGGACAGAGCGGCGACCGACACAATAAGAAGCGCAAGCAGAATGTGCTGGCCATTCGCACTTGTTGTGGTGGAGGTTGCAAATGAGATGGTCACGTGCGTCCCAGTGGCGGGCGACTGGCGCGACATTACAATGGACGCTGACGATCTGCACGTTCTGTTTCAGTCGGCGGCGGCGCCAAACACATTACTGCCCAGTGGCGCAGTTGCCAGTATGCGGCGCATCAAGGGCACGGGGACTGCCGATGATCCTCTGCAATGGGTGTACGTACGACCACATGGTCCACTCGACGACCTAGTCGCAGCCATTGTCGCGGGAGGAACCTCTGGTGGCGCGGTGTCTCGCATTGTGGCGCGGTGGGGGTTCGGCAGTTCACTGTCCGCACTAGCCGATGCGGGAGCGTCTGTGGGTGTGGTTGCCCGCGTGTCTGCATCACTCGAGGTGTGTCCGCTTTCGGTTGCGATTGCAGTGGACACGGGTGTCGTGGTGGATGCTCGCCTCGTCCACCATCTTGTCGCAGCTGGCATGGGCTCGCACATCAGCAGAGATGTTGCCCTGCGACATGCAAAAGATGTGCCGCCGTTTCCCGATCACGTGCCTGCGGGAGTCGTGGCGACCATGTCAATATCCGTTGACAAAGTGGCAGTGGGCGGTGGTGCGATTCCCGCGGCTATCCGCAGCTGCGCTGAGGATGTCATGGCAAGTGTCGATGTCATATTTGCGCATGCACGGAGCGGCGCACCCTGCAACGACGGGACTGTTCTGCTTGCAGCCGCGTGGAGGATGCTTGACATTAAGGGACTGCTGCACCGCTCCAAATCAACTGGCCGCCGCCGTGTTTCAAAAGCGGCCATTAAGAATCCCGATGGTTGTGCGGATGCATGCCACGCGCTGCTGGCGATGAGGCTGCTTGGTGTGCGCACAGAGTGGATTGATGTGCTTGCAGAGCTCCATTTGGACCTCCTGATGTCGGCGGCGGCACAGTGGGAGCAGACGCGTGCGCCCCCACGGCCAACCATCGCCCCGCTGCCGCACGTGGAAGTGAGTGTGCGCCGCTCGCCGCCGTCGAAATCGGCTGTGGAATGGACTGCACTCTCCTGTGACGCATCACTGTCTCTGTCGTCGGCAGCGTGCGATGAGCTGATGGGGATGATTGGGTTGGAGGAGGTCAAGGCGGCGGTGCTGGAGACAGTGCGCAGTGTGCTTCTGCTCAACTCGCAGAGGAGAAAGGCGACCAACGACGAGCTCACGCGCAACTATTTGTTTGTGGGAAAGCCCGGGTGTGGCAAGACGGTTGTGGCCAAGCTGTTTGGGCGGATTCTTGCGGATGTGTCCTTCAGGGCGAACTCGTTTTACGAGACGACGGGAAGTGATATTGTCGCCAACGTCGATGCATTCAAGGAGCAGCTCTCGAAAATGGAGGCGGCGGATCCCCCTGGAGGCGTCGTGTTTATTGACGAGGCCTACCAAATCGCGCCTGGTGGGGCGTCGGCGTCTGCAAACAGCGCCGCATCGCAACTGACGCGGGAGCAGCAGGCTGCAGTGGACGTGCTGTTGAACAAGGTACAAGCGGGCGCCATGGGCAAGCACACGACATTCATTCTAGCGGGATATCCCGACGACATACAGGGGATGATGCAGCGCAATGACGGTCTTGAGCGTCGGTTTGGGTACAAGGTGAACTTCAGCGACAACAGCGACGAGCAGCTGGCAGATATTATCGAATATGAGGCACGCAAGCAGAAGAAGCGGTTTGTTGACGTGTCGACTGTCGGGTTTGATGTGGCGCTTGCGTTGGCGCGTCGCGTGGGCCTTGGGAGGTCATCGAGGACGTTTGGGAATGCGGGGGCGGCGATTGTGCGCCTCAACCACGTGGTGGGTCGACAGCAAAAGCGGCTTGTCGATGCTCAAATGCAGTTGCAGCGGCGTGCGCAAAGTGGTGGGCAGTCACGTGCAGGTGGGCAGGGCGGCGGGCAGTCACGTGCGGGTGCGGGCCCACGGCGGGGAGTGATCCGAGACCGCGATCTCGAGCTACTCACAGTGAGAGACTGTCTTGGCGATCCACCGAATCAGGCCACCAACAAAGCGCTTGCGAAAATACGCGCGAAGATTGGATGGTCCAAGCCCAAGGCGCACGCAGAGGGAATTGTGGAGGCGATGCGAGCGTCGTATGAATACGAGCTTCTGGGGAAGGCGCCTGTAATTCCCAATTTGAATGCTGTGATGGTGGGGAATCCCGGCACGGGCAAAACATCGTATGCCAAGCTGTATGCCGAGCTCCTTGTCAGTCTCGAGCTCGTGCGTCTTCCCGAGGTAGCGTCGCGCAAGGCAAAGGATTTTGTGGGGCAGTACATCGGGTCGACGTCCCCAATGGTTGATGCGGAGTTTCGGTCTGCAGCAGGGAAGGTGCTGCTGATTGATGAGGCGCAGGGGCTGGACCCGGGGTCGCAGGCCATGGGCGGGGCGTCGGGTGGGACGAGCGCATACAAGGACGAGGCGGGCAAGGCGCTGGTGAACAACATGCCTGGGGATGGCGTGGGCGACACTGTTGTGGTAATGGCGGGGTACCTGAAGGGGGCGGAGAGCATCGAGGGGCTGTTTAAGCACGCGGATCCGGGCCTTACACGCCGCATGAACTGGCCGGCGTCCAAGGTCCACTTTGAGGACTTTTGCGACGACGACCTTGCGCAAGTGTTTGCACGCCTTGCTGCAGACAACGGCATTGTCGTGTCGGACGGTGCACAGGAGGCCGCGCGCAGTCTGCTCCGGCGGCGGCGTCAAATTGCCATGTTTGGCAATGCAGGGGAGGTAGAGAACCTATTCCGGGATGCATGCGCACGCTGCCGGGCGAGGCAGTCTGGAACAGGTAATCCGACGCTCGAGGCGATTGATGTGGATCACGTGCGGGCGTCGCAGTCGGAGACACACCCGCAGCTAATTCCAACGCTTAACAAGATCCGCAATGCCATTGAGAATGCGCGCAAGCTGCAGGGCGCCGGAGCTGATGTGCGGAAAGCAGTTGGGCCGCTCGTGTTTTCGTTTGAGGGACCCCCCGGGACAGGCAAGACGACGGCCGCGCGAACTGTGGGGCGTGAGCTTGCAGACCTGGGACTGTTGGGAAGCGACGAGGTGTTTGAGCGCGGGGCGAAGCACATGACAGGCGCATTCGCCGGAAAGACGTCACGTGAGGTGCAAAAGTGCTTTGATGAGGCGCGTGGTGCCGTGCTGTTTATCGATGAGGCGTATGCGCTTGGGACCATTGCGACGTTTGGCAAGGAGGCAGTCGACAAGATCACCGAACTACTCACGCACGAGGACTACATGGGGAACATGGCCGTTGTGTTTGCGGGATACGCAGACAAGATGCGCGAATTTTATGCGATGAATGTCGGCATCCAGAGCCGGATCAAGCGCACGGTGCACTTTGGCCCATGGACGGCCACACAGTGTGCGGATGTGTTTGGGAGGCGGTGCGTCGAGAGGAAAGCGCGCTTGGATCCCCCGTTCGACGCCGTGGCGGTGTTTGCGGATCTCGTGGGGCGGCCGGGCTTCTCTTCGGGTCGCACGATGGAAGACCTGTGGCCCGAACTCGAGGGGGACATTTCGCGGGAGAGTGATGGGACGCTGTGCATATCACGTGATGCGCTTGTTGCTGCGGCCGACGCACGATGCCCTCGACCGCCGTCATCTGCCATGCCGCACACTTCCGCCCCGTCTGCAGCACGGCACGAAGGTGGCTATCCTGGGGCGCACACATACGGACCCAGCGGGATGCCGGGCATGGGCACACTGTCGCCAATGGGAGGCCAAGGCGACGCTGCAATGGCCATACAACACATGCAGAACTTTATGCTTGCGCTGCAGCATAGTGGTGGTGCTTCGTGGCGCCCCCCGCTGCCGACTGTCCCAATTGCTGGTCCCGCCGTGGCTGTTGCGTCGGATGCGAATGTTGCGAGTATGGCGTTTCATCAACACCAGCACCAACACCAGCACCAACACCAGGAGAGTCCGACATCTCGCATTCGCCCAGCGGTGAAGCAACAGAAGCGTTCCCCGTCGACGGGGTTTCAGATGACAAAGGAGCGCGAGGAAGTGAATGCAGCGTTTCTCGCGCTGAATCCCGCGGAGAGACCGTCGATTGCCGACATTGCGGCTGGGCGCGCCGACAGCAGCAAAGTGGATGCGGTGGTAAGGGCGATGGCGGCTGCACTGCAACAGCAGGGGCTGCCTGTGCCAAGCCACGATGAGCTGCGTCGCACATTGGAGAGCGAGGCTCGGCGGGCGGAGGATGATTTCAGGCAGATGGCGGCGGAGCATGAGAGAGAGCAGAGCGAGATGGAGAGGGACGAGATGAGCGACATGGCGGCACAACACGAGGCCGACATCAATGCGGGGATTGTTGTGCTGGAGACGATAGAGGAGCAGCGAGTGCGGATGATATGCGCCGTTTGTGGGCGGGAGGGCTGTCCAGTGGACCCACGGCCGCACACATATACGGTCAGGAGGGTCATTGCCCGTCCGCGATGAGTGCTTCAGTTGCGCTAACTGTGATCGACATGGTTGCAAAGCGGACCCCACACAGTTGTCACTGTTGGATGCACTGATTATGATGGCATCCCGTAAGACAACTGGAATGAAGGATGCTACCATCAAACAAACAGGCTGATGAACACGTGATGCTGCTGCTTCGATCAGACCGATTGTTGAATGCGTGCTGTCAAGCGTGCGTTTCTGTGTCAGCACTTTTCTATAGTAACTGAGGCAGGACTTGGTCTCTATGTACGGAGGGACTGATCTGATTTAGAAAAAATCAAAGTAAAATAAAAAATCACAGGCTGAGGTGACGGCCTCCACACAACGGTGTGAAGATGTTTGCGGTACCTGTGGAAATACTTTCACTTCAGTGGGCACGAGTACGCAAAACACACAACACACAACACACACACACATACACACACACACACACATACACACACACACACACACACAAGAGGCGCTCTCCCCTTCAGAGTGCAGAATTGCATGTCACTCCGCCCTGTACTCGACAAGAAACTCGGGATAGCACTGACATCGGTCGTTTACAACAAACTCGCGGTATCGCTCAATACACGACGCGGGCGCAGGCACGTGCCAGTCCGCATTCTTCCGCGTGCCGTTGGCCCCCACAGAGTCAGCCGTCGCCCCATTTGCGCCGTTCAGCAGAGGCGGTCGCCGCATCCCTTTTGTTTTCTGTGTGATGGTCGCAGTCCTCCCGAGGGCCACGCGACAGGAACATGGAGAAGGTGCTGTTGCCTGTCCCCTGTCGTACATTTACTGGTCGCTCTTGCTGCTGTGGTCCGTAAAGTACCCACCGGCCCCAAACAGGCCGTTCAGCTCGCAGACCCGCATCTTCCTGATTTATTGGTCACTGCATCCACTTGGTCACTGCATCCACTTGGTCACTGCATCCACTTGGTCACTGCATCCACTTGGTCACTGCATCCACTTGGTCACTGCATCCACTTCGAGACACGCATAACTGACATACACACCACAACAAAGTTGATGTTGTGAGCAAACGCTATTTATAAAAAAAGGCTAAACTGCAAGGAACTGAACGTGCTCATACAACCAGAGGGAAGAAGTAAAACGAAACGTGCTCCACAGGCGAGGAAGAGATTCAAGATTCAAGTCAGTGTCCAGGCGCCATGCCAGGGACTCCAACAAAAGAGAGGTAGAATTCAAGTCAGTGTGGCCCGAAAGTAAGAGAGAGAAAGAAAAAAAGCAAACGATACAAACGGAACGCGCGAAACGCAAACAGCAATGAATACAAAAGAAGTGGTGTTGATAGTGAGAGAGAGAGAAAGGGCATTCGTCGGTGCCCCTATTCCTCTCCTTCGTTACCCTCTCCTCACATTGTGAAGAGATTGTCGTTGGCAAACATAATGTCCGCCACCGCCGCGAGATCCTCCTCTTGCCTCAGCACGTTCATCTCCATCACTGTCGTCCGCGGGCCGTCTACGCCACTCACCGACGACGACGCCGCCGCCGCCGCCTTCTTCTTCTTCGCGTCCTTCTCTGCGCGCTTCTTCCGGTCCTTCTCGTTTCGCTTGGCATCTTCCTCGTCCTGCTTTCGCTTCTTCTCGGCGGCTTCAATCACCGGAACGCGGATTCCGTCCGTGCGCTTTGCCGGATACGATTGTGCTGCTGCGGCGGCGGCTGCAAACAAGCGGTCCTTCGCCGCCTGATCTTTGGCAATTGTCGCGTTGACACCAAGTTCGAGGCACTTGAACTCAAAGCGCTCCCACTCTTCCTTGTCCTGGTAGTAAACAAACACGCGCCACAGCAGCATAATGATCACGCCCGCACCTATGCAGCATGCGAAAGCAATGCCAACTGCCGGTCCGGGGCTGCACGCGCCGTTGTCGGGTGGTGGTGGTGTGGGAGGTAGTGGTGGGAGGAGGTTAGATTCCACCCACGTTGACACTGCCAGATTCGGTACATTTCGCGATTTAACAACGCAACACACACACCACACACACACACACACACACACACACACACATACGCACACGCACACGCACACGCACACGCACACGCACACACATGCACGCACCTAGTCTTGTCCTTGCTGACATCGGCATATGCGACCGTCCCGTCGGAGGTGTATTTGTAAAACACGTCATGGGCGCATCCCTTGACGCAGCGACATGCGCTCTGTGTGGCGGGCGTAATCGGCGCCTTGCACGTGGACAAGACAGCGTTCGGCATGCACGCCTGCACATCCCCACACCAGTGGCACTCTGTCCCGTTTGCGTGCGACACGCACGCACCGCAGTCAGACTGGAATGCCTCGCAAATCTTCTTGCCGTACGGACACGCCGCATCCGTCGGGTCGCACCTCGCACACCCGTCACCAAACCAGGGTGCCTTGCACTGGCACTTCCCGCACACGCACTCGGCACGCCCATCAGACTCGGCAGAGCAATCGACATCACACTGCTTAAATGTCTCACACCCACAGTTGGCACCGTCAAAACCAGGGAGACACCGACACTTTCCGCAGACGCAGAGTCCGTTGCCACTGCACTCGACACCGTTGGCGTCAGCAAGGCACTTGCTCACAGGGCAGTCGCAAAACTGTGGAATAACGCGTCCCTCGAGTGTTTGAAACGTCCACCCGGCGTCGCACTTGCAGCGACTGTACCCATCGCAGGTCCCGTGACCACTGCACGCAACGCCCGCGCCCGTGGAGCACGTGCTTGTCGACAGAAACTACGGAATGGTGTGAAATGGTGGGGTTTGAAAAATCTGTTTGAGTTTGTGTGCGTTTGTGTGTGTTGTTTCTGGTGCATGCACACACAAACAAATACAATACGCACCTGGCACTCGGTTCCGTCGAATCCGCCCACGCAGTTGACGCATCTTCCACATTCGCAGGTTCCTCGCCCGTTGCAGTCCTTTGGACACGACAGCCCGGAGCACGATTCGCACGTGTACGTGTATCCGGCCGAAATGGTCGTCGCAAACACCCCCGGATGGCCCGCGAGAAGCAGCCTTGGCGTTACTGTTGACACAACATGTGCGGGTGTGACAAAACTTACAGTGACAATCGCCGCGGTCGACACGACGGCGCCCGTGTCGTCCATGAGATGCGCAATGGGCGGGTCAATGCTGCATGTGCGTGTGTGTAGGTGTGAGTGTGTGGGTGTGTTTGTGTGCGTGTTGGGTATTGTGTTTACAAGCATATAGGAAACGTCTGTGCTCAATAATGGACGCAGCCCAGGAGTATATTATACACAAGACAAAATGTAGCATAATGCGGTGTCATGATAGGGAGAATGTGTGTGTTGGGGGTGAGGGGCGCTAGCGCATTGTTTGTATGCCCACCTGGAAATGTACGATGACGCCGCCGACGTCGGATCAGGATAAAGATGGACGGTATTTGCGATCTTTTTGAGCGAAAATGCAATTTCAGACGGAATATCGCTGAAATCGTCGTTCAGTCCCATCTGCACGCGACAGGACCAGATGTGTGCAAGCGATTAGCAGTTAACAAAAGGAGACAATACTGCACTAAGAAAGGTTGGATTCAAAGTGAGTGTGCCCCATGTACTCTACTCTACAAGACAGACACAGTGCGAGAGAAAGAAAACCTTCAGTACCCAAAATGCTAAAGGCACAAGCCTCGAGACTCCAACAGGGAGAGAGGTAAGATAAAGTCAGCGTTTCAGGCGCTGTGCCAATGGACTCCAAGTCCCAACAGGGAGAGAGAGAAAGAAAGAGAGAGTGATGAGAATGACGGCGCCACGCACCACGAATCCCCTGCCCAAGCGCCCAATGAGCCCGCTCTTTGCGCCATATGCCCAGTCGAGATGCATCGATGACCGCGCTATCCCAAACACAGGGACAATGTCAGACGTGTACATGACGTCACGCCACATCTCCACGCTCGGATAGTCCCTGTCGACAATGTTGGCAGAGTTTGCCGACATTGCGCACGCTTTTGCGGCGGGAAGCTCAATGCCCGCACGCAGCTGCATTTGACAGGCGTGTGTGTGCATGTGTGTGTGTGTGTGTGTGTGTGTGTGTGTATGCAGAGAGTGACTGATTGAGTGCGTGGCAGGGAACAGAGGAAGAGAGGAGCAGCAAAATGCCATACTATGCACACACATTTCATCATGTGAGGAAGCATCGAGGAACATAGCGCGAATAAACTCACCCCGTCCATGGCCACATGGTACCCGGCATTTGTCAGGACAAAGAGCTGCATCAAAACAAGACACAATTTGAATAAACGTCAGCACAAAGACACGCGCATAACATCAGATCACAACAGTACCACGGCAAGCTCCATATCAATGGGCCTACAATAGAACACAAAACAATGAGAAAGACAAATAACAGCGCAAAAGCGAGCGAGACTGTAGCGCACCAAGCAATGCAGGCACACAAACACACAGCAACACATGTACTACACCGGCGGCACGAAATCCCATGCAATAACACACAAATGCAACTACATACCACAATTACACACAAATGCAACTACACACCATGCAATTACACACACACAAAAAGCAAGGAAGTTGCGAACAGACACCCAGCGCAAGACCCACCACTTTGCGGGCGCCAGCACGCCAGCCAATCTTTGCATCGCAGAGGGCGACTTGCACCATGGCGTCGAGTCCGGCCTGTGCAAAGAAACGGCACACGACGTGCATACGCATATAATATATATATGTAGACACGCACATACACACACACGCAAGCATGACACAAGGGATGAAGAGAGATGAGCAATAAAGTATATGCATAGCAACAAACAGAATGTCAATACAATGTGACAAGGGGATACTGCGCCTTCTACAGCATGCACACGCAACACACCGACCCACTACCTTCCGATCTAACTCGGATAAAGAAAGAAAAGAACAACTTTACAAAAGAATACGCACGCAACAAACAAAAACATTAAAAACTCGAGCATAAACAAAACAAACAACAACAAACCAACAGGACTCACGTGAGGCACATCGTAGTCGCCAATTGGCCTCATTGCGGCAAATGCGTCACCAAACGCAGACGCATTGACGTCAGCAAGGGGCGCGTCATTCCTGAACATAAACGTCGCCTGCGATGCCGGGGAGCCTCCGTTGGGCCACGTGTACGCGGGGTCCGTGAAGGGGGCGAGCGGTTTCTCCGCAAACGATCCAAGACCAATGTGCACGCTCGCAAACGTCGAGTTGAGGACTGTGCTTGCGATAGACGATGCGAGGGACCGCAGGGTCATGAGCTGAGATGCCATTGAAACGGTGCGGTCCACAAGCACGTAGACGTCCAGCGGAATCATTGCTCGTGGAGTCACCGTCACGCTCACGGTGCGCGTGATGCCTGTGTTGTGTGTGTATGTGAATGTGTTGGTGTTGGTGTTGGTGTTGGTGGTGGTGGTGGTGGTGTGTGTGTGTGTGTGTGTATGTATTGTGTGAGAGTGAGTGTGAATTTGAGAGCGTCATTGCGGTCTTTGGGTGCGCGGGCATACAAAGTCAATCACGGCCAAACAACAGAGCATTATCAACTGCACAAATTCAAATTGTACGCATGCGCACACAAAACGATAATTACACCATAGCATGCAAACATACATTCATACACACACACACACCTAAACACACGCGCATTCACACATTCACTCATTCGCGCCTACATGCACTACAGCACAGACGTTGTTTAACCACAACACGGCACCACCCACCCTTGCGCAGGCTAAGCGTGGCGGATGCAGGATTAAAGAGAGGCAGGACGGGCGCGCCGTCAACCGTGTCGTTTGTGGCGGGCGATGTCGCCGTTGTGCCTGTCGGATACTTCCATCCGTACCCACAGAACGACGCCTCTGTCAGCGGGACGCACGACGCCCACGACTGCATGCAGCGCCACAGACGATGGGGAAGGGAGCGAGGTCAGTGGGGGTTTGGTAGAGTGGTCGCCTGTGTGTATGGCATATTATGGGACGGCACATACCTCACACCATCCGCACGTGGTCGTCTCACGCAAGCAAGCGCCGCATCGCTGGAGTTCCCATCTGGAGCAGTCTTCTCCCTGCCCATGAACAAGTGCCCCTGTGGATAATGTGGATGCCGGTGTAAGACAGTTAGTACTCCAGCAGTACGCAGAGATCACAGCTCAGAGAGTTTATAATAATGATAAGGGGGTGCGTGTGTGTACGTGTATGAACTCGTGTATGTGTGTATAACGCGTGTGAGGGATGTGTATCTTGTGTAAATGTGCGAATGTGTAAATGTACGTGTGTGTGTGTGTGTGTGTGTGTGTGTGTTTGTGTGCTCGCGTAAGAGTGCGTAATTGATGATTGTTTAGTGACAGAGAGCAGAGATGGAGAAGGTGGCTTGTGTGTGCGCCATGTTGAAGCACTGTGTGCCGTTCCCATTCAACTATCCAGCCCCGCCATACACACCGAAAGCCAAGAGAGACAATACCACAAGCACACGCCGCATGCTGAATGTGTTCGTCGTCATAGAGATACCCATTTGCGACCGCAACGCACGCGGCCGACAGAGCACACGCAGTCACAATACGGCGATTCAAAACTGCTACAAACGACAAACAACTGCAGAGTGTACCGATCTATTATAGTTCACAATTGCAACAAGTAGCACTAATCTCACACAATCAACATACAAAAAAGCACATAAAGACTCGCATCAACAGAGACAATATACGTATGTTTGGGGATGGAACCTATAAAGAGTTACTGGGAGAGAGTGTGTGGGAGTGCGTGATGCATAACGTACATTTTTTGACGCATCTAATGTAATCTTTGGATCGATTGATGTTCGGAGAGTGGCTTCAGTTCTAAGGCATGGGAGCGGCGCTATTTCTACTTCATACCCATTTTATATTACTATGATAATATATACACGAAGTAGATATTGGTATGTTATAATAATTTATTATAGAATGCGGTTGATATTGAAATTAATTACGGCGCATCTTGTGTGTCTGGCGGGGAGGGTAGCTTGTCGCGCCCATGCAATGCGGGCGTAATAAATAAAGTCCCATACACAATCCATACTGAATAATGGCAGTTGCATTGCAGTGGTGTGGCTGTTTTGTGTGTGCTTTCGTCCTCAGACTCAACCATCCTCTGCCACTCTCTCTCTCTGTTGCACAAGCGGCCACAGGATGCAACACACACACACACACACACACACACTCACACACACACACACACACACACACTCTCTCTCTCTCTCTCTTTCATCCATCGCTCTCTCACACTCACAATGACACCGCCTTTGAACAATTTCAGTGGATCAATTTTGTCTGTGTTGTGTGTATCTCTCCTTCTTGTATTGACCCGCCCAACAACAACCTTCCGCAGATCAATTTCCTTTATACAAAAGAAAGCATACACCACTTTACGGACAATTTTCCACTTCTGTGCGCGCAAAACAAAATGACAACGCGCTGATTCGCGCCAAATAGAACCAAAAAAGTATACTGGAGCTCAGCCGCCAGAGTTTCTTCAGAGTGTCTGTGCTTACGTGATCGCACCCGAGGGCGATGCGACGCATCCGCGACAGAATGGGACGACGCGGCGCTCTCATGCGCATCTCTGCCTTGGCGCTTGTGATCTCTGCGTGCATTCTTGCGTCGACACCGTCGTCGATGGCGCTGACGACGTCGCCGTATTTCTTTACGGATCCTGAATTCACAATTGCCGGTCCCGCGCTTGGCTCAGGCGATGATTTTGCAAAGTCTGTCGTTGTGTCTGAAAGGTAGGCTTCTTTGCAAAAATGTATTGGCCCGCGGCGCTCTCTGCTTGTAATCTATGACTCTTCGATTTGAAACTTTAGTAATCCTTGGGGAAAGTGAAGATGTGGTGGTGCGGCCCAATTTGTGTTTATCGGCATTACCATGCAATGAACTCTGATAGGCGTGACACTTTGAAGCGCACGTATATTGATTATTAATTCTACTTGTGCATGCACGTCACTCATTGAACAGTTGCACTCTCTTCAAACCACATACGAAACACACACACATACACACACACATATATATATATATATTCTCTATATGTATCTCTTGCAATGTAAACGCACGTGCGTTGCCTTTACGCTGCTAACTTTGTCCTCTTTCTCTGCCCACAGGACGGGTCAATACAACGACGAAACAAATGCTCTTGTGCACGTCGCAGCTCCGCGCGCAAACGGAGGCATGGGAAGCATCTATTCTTATCGCATCGAGAACGTCATTGGCAACGCCGCAAAGTTCTCCACTCTCGGCACGTTTGCGGGCGTCGTCGACAGAAACTCATCTCGCCTTACTTTCGGGGGTAACGCTGGTGACTACTTTGAGACGACCCCGCAGTCGTCATCGTCCCCAGGGAATACAACCCTCTTTGGGATGACCATGCTAGTGGGCTCGCTTCTCGACGGGTCGGACGGACAAGACTTCATAACGTCGTCTCCGACACTGTCCGGACCGTCTTCATCTGAAGTTCTCGTCAATGCGACACGGTTTCTCTACATGCAGGGCACGTGCGGGGGCAGTGTGAACGGGAATGCCGCCGTCAGTGCGTCGGCCACGTCATCCGCATCCCCCAGCGCCACCGACGGCCCCACTGCGACTGCGATTGCCACAGCCACTGCGGACGGCAACACATCGTCGGTCTCGCCATCCGCATCTCCCTCGGGATCACTCCCCGGCAATGGCGGTGAAATTGTCTGGGCGCCTCTGGTGTGCCCCTCAATTCCAAACGACGCGTCTGTGCTTGGGCAAATCTTTGCCTCCAAAGTGGATCAGTACTCGGGCTTCCCCGCCACGGGCGCATACTTCAGCTCACGTGCCGGATCTACCCTCTGCCGCCAGCGTCCGTCCGTCGCCGCGCCGATTGTCGATTGTAATGCACAACTCGGGGCGTCCATAGCGACGGGACGCGTGCGGTCGCGCCATGGAACGCCACCAACAAGCACGGATCCGATGGAGATTGTCTCTGGCGCGCCGCTGGCGGATGCGGCGGTTGTGTACTCGCTGTCGTCGGGCGGTGCTGCGGGATCGACGACGACGGTCGCTGCGCCACTTAGTGCAGAGGGCCCTGATTACTTTGGCGCGGCGGTGGCGTCGGGGAAATCCATCGATGGTGACGGTTTTGACGGTGCGTACTATCTATCGTGCTCATTTTTTATTTCGTTGTTTCTTTCTGTTTTTGTTATTTTGTTTTGTTCTGTGCTTTGTGGAGATGGAGATTTGAGAATGTGGCGGAGGCGGAGCGCGTTTGCCGGTGTTCTGTCGTCCATTCGTCTCCGTTGGTCTTGATTGTGCCGTAATTAGGACTGAACAATTGCAATTGCATCCGGTTGCAGATTTCGTTGTGGGCGCACCACGTGCCACCGACAATGCGGCGGGTCTTGCGTATGTCGGGTCAATCACGGGATACTCTGGTGAGCGCCGCCCCTCCTCCCCTCCTCCCCTCCTTCCC
>CALSCR010001744.1:0-12500 GCA_943704495.1 Pigoraptor chileana
CACGCACAGCTTCCACACTGCATACACTCACGTCGGCAGCTTACCTTCAATGCTAACACAGCGTATCTGACTTAACTTTCTTCCTTGTCTTCGCTCACTCGTCTCGCACACACACACACACACACACACACACACACACACACACACACACACACACACACACATACATACAACGCGAACACATACTACAGGTGTCTCTCGGCCTTGCCTCTCGCGAGCTCTCGGCGGCGGAGGTGCAGCTTCGTGCGTCACGTGAGCGGCTGCGGAGCCACGAGGCGCGGATTGCTGATCTTGTCTCTGCGACTGCCAATATGGAGAATGCAAACGCCGCACTCAAACGCACCCTTGACGCATCCTCGCAAATGGCGTCACAGAAGGAGCGGTGGGTGGATCTCTCTGTTTGTTGCGCGTGTTGCAGTGAATATGGCTGTTCACATAACACAACGCAATACACGACGCACACAACACAATACATACTTGCATACTCCATATTCGCACACTCATACTCACTCGCATACACTTCATACCCACACACAAACATATATACTCTCTTGCTCAATAACAGTGTTCTTCGCGAGCGATGCGAGTCTCTTCGTTCGATCAATGCCGCACTTGAAAGCAAAGTGCTTGATCTTTACGCACGTCTGGAAGCCACGCAGCCGCAGACACCCCAACAACCACAGGACGACACGACCTCGTCAACATCATCCGAGATGCCGTCATTCGGCGCGTCGAGAACGAGTGTGCGGGACAGCCGCTCTTCGTCATCTGAGGCCTCACAATTGCAATCGCAATTGCAACCACAGTCGCAAGCACAAGCGCAATCGCACACTGCTGTCACCGGTCAGTCTCAGGCAACAACAACAACAGCAACGCAGCAGCCAAGTGTGCACCCTTTCGCAAGGGCGCTCCGATAGGGACATGTGTGTGTGTGTGTGCGTGTGTTTGCGTGCATGTGTGGGACTCGTAAATGGCAAGGGTACTGAGCGCCGTTACCCTTGGTAAATGAATTCTATGACTACTGTCCATGGTCACGTGAGTGTGCATGTTGGAGGCCGCCCATTGGCTGGATCGTTGTCCAATCAGAGTGTTTACCGAGAATGACGGAAGATTCTCCTGGCCAATCACAGACATCCCTTGCCGATGTCATTAACTCACATGACACATTATGGCACCGCACACAAAACCGGCACACCTTTACTGTGCATCTTGCACAGTAAAGACAACCTCTTCTTCTTTCTCCTTTGTCACACTCAAGTAGCATTCCGCATATGTGGGCGAGATTAACCAAACCTTCTCGTTTGTTAGTTTTGATTCAAAAAGGACTCTGAACATGTCGTCCTTCCGCGTTGCGGTTGCCATATCGGCTGTCGTTGTGGCACTCGCCGCGAGTGCTGCATCGCGCGCCGTTGGATCGGACCCCACGCAGATTACGAGCCTTCCTGGTCTCTCCACGCCCCTTTCGTTCTCTCAATATTCGGGTTACATCACGGTCGATGAGAGCCACGCGAGACAATTGTATTACTTCTTTGCCGAATCTCAGAATAGCCCTGCTAAGGACCCCCTGTAAGTGACCATGCATCTTTTCGCGGCCAATACTTGATTCATCTTTCTCTTGCTATTGTCCATGCACACGAATTAGTAGTAAGCTGCTTAGTGAGCTGTTTTTTTTTGTATGATCGTTTTTTTTTGTCGAGGTAATGCGCGCCACTCCACCCCTCTATCAATGTTCCCGCCATTTTCTTGTGACACTAACTTTCATCTCTCCCGTTGGTTTGCAGTGTTCTTTGGTTCAATGGCGGTCCCGGATGCAGCAGCATGGGCGGTCTGGCTGGGTGAGTAGCATCGTCTTGCCTGATAACAAACGATGCAAAGTCTTCCCCCCAGTGCTATGTGTGTGTGCCTTTGACGGGTTTGATGCATCCGCACACTAATCACGCTATTTCGATATTTTTGCCGACATTATCCACAAAATTGCTCCGTCAACAGCGAACATGGGCCGTGTGAGTATATTCATGTGCCTCTATATGATCCATGCTCTTCCATTTAATTGTTTTGTATGTGTATATGGTATCAGCATGGGTGTGTTGTGAAGTATGTGGCGTGTTTGCGGTGTGTCATGTAACATGCCAGTCACTGCCTCTCTTCTTCTCTTATATCAACGGTCCCTCACCCTTTTGGTATCTTTTTGTCACAGTTTATCCGAATACGGATGGCCGCACTCTCCGTGTGAACCCATACAGCTGGAATCGCGTCGCAAACATGCTATATGTGGACTCACCGAGCGGCGTTGGCTTTTCCTTTTCGGGCAATTCGAGCGATTACACCACCGGCGATGCGCAAACCGCCGCCGACGCTGTCAACTTTCTCGTCGGATTCCTCGCACGTTACCCGGACTTTGCGTCAAACCCAGTCTATATTAGCGGCGAATCGTATGCTGGTGGGTGCTGTGTTCAACGTCGACGCAGTGTGCGCGCACTAATTCAGTCATACCCATCCCTCCTTTGATGTTTGGGTGGTTTGAGGTCCATGGACATATAGTGCCTAAGCCACAGCGTGAATCTTAAATCACTCTCAGTGTATTCGCCGTGCCATTACTCAAACATGGCATACGTACACCATCCAACAGACTTTAAGTGTTTGGCTTTTATTTGGGTCGTATGTCGTGTGTTTGTCAATCCTATTAATCCGTTACATTTCTTCTTTATGTGTGTCTGCATTCTGCGTACTTGTGTGCGACAGGACACTACGTGCCCAACCTAGTCAAGGCCATTATTCTCTCAAATGACGCCGGCGTCAACCCGCACATCAATCTTGCCGGCTTCCTTGTCGGTAACCCGTGGACTGACGCCTCTCTGGACAACTACGGCACTGCGCTCTCGTGGGTCGCACGCTCACTCAATTCACAGCCCACATTCGACGCAATTGCCGCCAAGTGCGACTTCTCGCAAATTGGACCCCTCAAGAAGGCTGCGGCTTGGCGTCGGTCTGTCCCTGCGGATGAGTGCTCTACTGCCGTCGACACGAGCTCAAAGGAGATGGGTGCGTTGTGTGTGCGTATGTGTATGTTTGTGTCTGTGTGTGTTAGTGTATGTTTGCTATGTTATCACACGTGTGTGTGCGTGTAGGTGATGCTTCTACACGTGTGTGCTTTATACGCCATGGAGTATTTTGCGCACCTATTGTTGTCTGTATATATGCCCAATCAGTGATCGTGTCATTCTGACTTTTCCGTCCTCAATCTCTCGCTCTCTCTCTCTTTCCCCTTTCTACATCCAGGAAGCATTGACATCTATGACATCTACACTGACGTCTGCCTCTCCCAATCCCCCAAGGCTCACATGACTGCTCTTCTCAATGCAATTGGTGCCGAGGGCTACGAAGACGATGCCGCCACATTTGCGCGCATGCTCGCATCGAAGATCAACGGCAAGCAACAGCAAGCTCGTCGATCTACCGAGAATCCTCCCGAGGATGATGCATGCATCGACAACCACGTGCAGCAGTACTTTAATCTGCCGGAAGTGAAGGCCGCAATCCACGCGTCTTCGTCCATCTCTTGGTCGGATTGTAACGGCGTCGTCAACTACTCACGTGAGGATCTGCTCACATCGATGCTTCCTGTGTACCAGTACCTCGTGGCCCGGTCCAAGGGAACCGAGAGCTCCCCAGCGCTTAACTTGCGAATGTTGGTGTTCAGTGGCGATGTCGATGGGATTGTGGCGACGACTGGCACGCGCCTCTGGATCGACAAACTCGCACTGCCCGTGACGGAGGCGTGGAGGCCGTGGACTGCGTCGGACAAGCAGGTGTGTGTTGTCTTGCTGTTGCGGTTGTTGTCACTGTTGTTGTGTTAGTTATTATTCCTGTTGTTGCCTTTTTTATCATTTGTTGTTGATGTTTGTCCGTGTGCTATCATGTATCTGTAGGTTCACTCTGTGAGCTATTAAATGGGATGTGTTGCATATGCTGGTGCGTTTGTTTCTGTGTATGTTGTGTGTCATCTTTCTAATCTTGCCCTCTATCAAAACCGCAATCACAGGTTGGCGGATATGTAACAAAGTACGATGGACTCACATTTGCGACTGTGCGCAACGCGGGCCACATGGTCCCCTGGACTCAGCCAGTCCGCGCCCTCGACCTCTTTTCCCGCTTCCTCAACAACGAGGCCATCTGATTTCATTCACTGTGATCATGCGCGTTCATCACAGTTGGTATTAGTTAATCCTCGAAAGTGGGAAAGTCGTTGTATGTGTGTGTGTGTGTGTTTGTGTGTACTCGGCGGCGGTCTTATTGAATGTTGCATCAGGGGTGATTTAGTGCGGCAGTGCTCATTCCTTAGGAAGGAAATTTCAATGCCACACTTTGCTCCCAATGTTTATTAATGGGCATTTATAAATGGAAATATGTGTAATTTGCGAACAAGTAACGCCCATGACTGTCCCATTTTACTGTTGAGTTGTGATTGGCGTTGCTCTGCAAACGATTTTTCAACATGATCGCTCCATGTGCAGCAAGAGTAGTGGCCCGACTT
Source organism: Pigoraptor chileana (assembly GCA_943704495.1). Classification (NCBI taxonomy): domain Eukaryota; class Filasterea; order Ministeriida; family Capsasporidae; genus Pigoraptor; species Pigoraptor chileana. The sequence continues at coordinate 4,535 of CALSCR010001744.1, forward strand.
CGAATGCCATGCTCGTGTGTGTCCACCCGTGGGTTGGTGCTGTGTTTATTTGTGTTGCCAGCCAGTGTGTCGGCAGTGCCGGTGCCCGGTCAGTCGGTCAGGATGTGTCGGTGTGTGTGTGTGTGTGTGTTGGCAATGGATATCTCGGAGCACCCCAAACTTGCACTGCTTCAACAAGCCACCCTGCTGTGCATTCATGCAAGCATATGAAGTTACGGCGATAGCAGATGCGTTGATTTTATCAACTGGTGCATCTGAAATAGCGGCGCCAGTCACGGAAATTAGACTGGCCGACTTACCGGTACTGAATGTCAGCACTGAGCAAGCCTATTCCTTCTCAGTCATCCTGTCCATGTGTATGTTCCATATTAAATTGAAAATTCGGCTTCCAATTATGGGTACATTAAGTTTCATTTGAGATCAATGCTGCCGAGTGACAGGGACAGCCCCGATGCCGGTTGGCCGCGTGACACCACTTTGCCAAACTTTGCACTGACGTGCGAAAAAGCCATCAATCACTACTGCGTCTACCTACTTCTAAGCACTCTCGGTTAATATACTGCTACTACACGCAAAATGCCTTGCATGTTGCTCTTCTTCTTTTCGACATTCTGCCAGTTGGACACTTCTCCCTGCGAAAATAGTTCGGCGCAACTGTAATCGGCTGGCAACGGAACGGCAGTGTAATATTCCGCGAACCCAGCGTCACTGCGGGCCACAGCCTGAATTGAAGCACGTTCGGGGATGTCCTATCGCCTGTCTGCCCTCCGCTGACCGTCGAAGCATCCCGTTGGCAGTGGACTCGAGACATGACATGCATGGCTTCGCACAACCGCGGGGCTGAGTAGGGCATCAATCATGCCGGATGAACGGCGCGTTGCGTACATATACGGACCCGGGGAAATAGTCGAGACCTCGACAAGGGACTCGTATCTCACTACGCTGTTGCGGCACAGACGTCCTGGTGTGCGCACATTTGGCCGGGTGCTTGCAGCACTAACACGTGCAGCATGGCTTGCATACCTTGGAATGTTTCTTACGTCGTCGGCGACGGTTATGACGGTTATTGTGCTGGGATTTCCCCGACTAGGCGTTAGCAGATTTCTCATACACACAGCTGGCGGGAAAGCATTCGTCATCTTATCGTGCGCTTTCGTCAACCTGCACTCGCAGTGCCTGGCTGCCTTTGTCTCAATCAATCGCGTCGTGTGTCAACGCCTGTTCCATTCGTTTGACTTTTGGTTCCTCCTTGCAAACAGCGTGTCCATGATCATCAGCGCTAGCATCGTGTACCGCGATGTGCGGATATTCTGTCTAATGCTCGGATTCTCCGCAGCAACTGTCTACCTATTTCTGGACTCGTTTCTTGTCGGTCTGCGCAGAAAAAATTCGCCGCTTCGAATTGTTGCGGTACTTTCTCTCTACTTTCTTATTTTTGGACTCGGCTGCGGCGGTCTGATTTTTTCGTTTCAACTCACCGTCGACGTCGACAAGGACGCGTCGATTCCTCACATTTCCGCCGGAATATTCTCGATCGACAGCCGCACCTTCTGCATGAATCGCATCTTCACGCTTTTATTCTACGCTTTCAAGTCCGCCTATGTCGGTACAACGACTTGGAACTTGAAAGGCAACGTACCGATGCTGCTTCTGCGTGCACCGCTCGATGTGTACTATGGATCGGCTCCACACATTGTAGATCGCCGTGTATACAATGGCGGACCAAATGACAAACTGTCAGTCTCCGTGGGCAACATTGTCGATGCTGTGGATCCATATGTCGCCTCTACAATCGACCCAGCCCACCCCTCTGCTTGTGCGGACGGCATGGCCGCAACAGCGGGTGGCGCCGTCCAACGTCCATGCCATGCATGCGAATCGTCCAACAAACAGCCAGACAATGGAGCGTGGGCGGATATAGTCGCCGCACGCCGCGAGAACGCGGTGTTGTCCGCAGCACCGATCGACTGCGACGACCGTTCGAGTCCTCCTCGTGAAAGCTGTCACGCCTGCGTCGACACAGTACTCAGTGATGGGTGCACGATTTCGTCTGCCGCAGTTCAAGGTCGGATGAGCGTCCCTCCCGAAATGGCACAAAACGATTGTTTTCCGCGTGCAAATGGAATCCATGTGCCATGGCATATGATTGCGCCACATACGTGCAATGATAAGAGCGACGCCGTCGCTGATGCGGTCCCTATGTTGCTGGAGGTTCTTAGTGTGGAAAATGCCGAGGTGAGATGCCTGTGCATATGGTGCACCTTTGCGAATGCACTGTTTGATTGACAAGAGTATGATATATATCCAGCATATTTGTCTATTATGCATCGAGTCTCATGCACGTGTTTCTTAAAACCTACACTCTGCAGCCTCATCGATCTCAACACGGCGGGTGGATGGAGCCGCCTGTCGATCAGTCAACAAGCAGTGAGGTTACCTCGCACATGGCTCAACCATCCACTACTGTCGACTCGCTTACGAGGTCACAGATCGAGAAGGAAGCGCAATCGTCGCGAGCAAAATGGCGCCCGGCATATATCGTCACGCATGCTGTGTCAAGGGAGATTGACATTGATGCCAGCATAATCGCGAGTGCGACGAATGCATTGCGTCGGCGCGTGCACGTCTTACGGCGATGTTGGAACGGACGATCTTCAGTATCTCCCGCTGTGCCTGCATTACCCCAGACTACTGCTGATGGTGTCCATACAAACGATGTCGAGGCTCATGCGACATGCCGACCCGCAGATTGCACAGGGAAGCGCCTGAGTGGCACGGCGTTCGCGGTGTATTCAATCGCGCTGATGGGGGCGATGATCACCGGCACGGTGTTGTCCTGCGTGCTCATTACTGTCGATCTGCCTGACGCTGCGCTCCCATGCATCAACGTCTTCGTCTCTTTCTCGGCGGCGTTCATCTTTCTCTCGGTATTCCGAAACTGCACGATAGTTACCCGAATGTTGCTTGTGTCGTTCGACTTTTGGTTCTTTGCAATTCAGGCGGTCGCCGTGCCTGTCGCACTGTGGTGGTATCTGCCGCGATCGCACTCGGGGTCCATTGGGACATTTTTCCTCTCACTCTGTCTGCGAACGGCAATGATAGACGCGGCGGTGCGGGAACGCATACTGAATCGCTATGTATGCGTTATGTATGGATGCGCACTCGTCGCACTCGTGGCGTCAATCCAGTGGGCAACTCTGCCCGCGGTGATTGTCAGCGTCGTGGGCATTGAAATCGACCTCCGGGGGTTTGTGTGTGATCGGGCGGTGATTCTTCTCATTTTCCTCTGTCGAATGGTTGCCGTTGTTGCAATGGATGCAAACCGACTCGTCTTTATATTTCGAGTCGTCTATTGCTGCGGCGAGGCCCCACGCGAGGTGGCGGAAGATTGCCAGGGAATTGTTGGGAATGTGGTCGTGTACCGCAGCACTCAATTGTCGTCTTGACACCATGTTCTACTGATGTATATATACTGTATGCGGCTAAGAATGAATCATTTGCAACCAGTACAGTCTGAAAGAGACCAAACTGACCGAAAAAACGCATTCTAAATAGAAACACCAACGAATGTGTCAAGCTGACTCAGACATTGTATTCAAGTCACTCGGTTGGAAGGATCGCACCTCCTAAAATATTCAAACGTAAAGGGAAGGTTTGTGGGATGCGGGGGGCATCTTCGACAGTCCGAGATAACTAGCGGGCGATTTGACATCACTAGGGCCTTTCCCCTCCATAGTCTGCCGGGGAAAATGCCGCCTCCCGGTCAGACTGTTTACAGCAATGAAACTACGATAATCACGTGACCTACCTATTATCTTTTGGAACCACTTAACTTGACTTTGCATCTCACAGTTAGAGACATCCATCTTTGTTGGGCTGTTTGTTTTTTTTTGGAACTAGACCGTCTTGAATCAGACGTGACACTCTGTTCTACTACGCTTCAAACGGCACACATGATCGGCGGGATTTGTCTTTTAATATTTTTTCGCTTTTCATCGCTCTTCCGTACATTGTTTCTCCTCAAAAATCTGAAATCATGTCCTCCGTGTCGTCTACGTCGTTTGAATCTCTTCCTGTCGAGGTTGTTGTCGAACACATTGGATCGTTCCTTTCTAACGCGGACCTCGCATCGCTCGCCCACGTGAACTCGACACTGCGTTGTGGGCTTAGTCGCATGCGCCTATACACTCTTCGGCATGCATACGCTCAGAAGTTCACGCGGGCATCCCCCGAATTCCGTTCAACTGTGTTGGCCATCATACCAAAAGACAGGCTAATCTTGAACTTGAGTAGTCTTTCTGAGGCGGATGTGTCTGTGCTCAGTGGCGTCCATTCGATCGACCTCACCCGCTGTGCAGGAGTAACGGATGTGTCTGCGTTCGGCGGCGTACATTCACTCAACTTGTCTGGCTGCGCGCGAGTTACTGACGTATCGCGTTTGGGCAGCGTATATGTGCTTAATCTCCACGGCTGCGACAGATTGACGGATGTGTCTGCATTGGGCGGCGTTCATACTCTCTGTCTTTCCACGTGCTCAAAAGTGACGGATGTATCTGCATTGGGCGGCATCCATACACTCGATCTCTCGATGTGTGATATTTCAGACGTCTCCGCGCTGGGTCGTGTACATGATCTCGATCTCTCGTGGTGCCAGGGAGTGAAGAATGTGTCGGCATTGGGCGGCGTCCACTCGCTCAATCTCACTGGTTGTATGGGAGTGACGGATGTGTCTTCGTTGGGTGGCGTCCATTCACTCAATCTATCCTTCTGTCCGGGAGTTAAAAATGTTTCCGCCTTGGGTGCCGTCTATTCGCTAAATTTATCCAACTGCGTGCAAATTAAGGATGTTTCTTCTCTGGGCCGCGTTCATTCACTTAGTCTGGATAAATGCGGGGGAGTGACGGATGTATCTGCGTTGGGCGGCGTCTATTCACTCAATCTCTCCTGCTGTACAGGACTTAAGAATGTTTCGGCGTTGGGTGGCGTCCATTCTCTGGATCTCACCTGTTGTAATGGAGTAACAGACGTGTCTGCGTTGGGCGGCGTTCATTCGCTAGATCTCACATGTTGTGAAGGTGTGACTGACGTGTCCGCGTTGGGTGGCGTCCACTCGCTTATTCTCACGAAATGTGTGGGCGTCAAAGACGTCTCTAAATTGGGCACGGTCCGTTCTCTCAATCTTTTCGAATGTACGAATGTGACTGACGTATCTGCCTTGGGCGGCGCTCATACACTTAATCTCTCGCATTGTAATATTGCGGATGTCTCTGCATTGGGCGGCGTCCATTCGCTCAATCTCACCTCCTGCCTGGGAGTAACGGACGTTTCTGCACTGGGCGGTGTTCATCGGCTCAATCTTACCCACTGCAATGGAGTGACGGATGTGTCTGCGTTGGGCGGCGTCCATACGCTCGATCTCAATCGCTGCAACGGAGTGAGGGATGTGTCCGCGCTGGGTGGCCTGCACCGTCTCTATCTCACCGGCTGCAATGGCGTGACGGATGTGTCTGCGTTGGGCGGTGTACATTACCTTGATCTGTCTTATTGTGAGGGAGTAACGGATGTGTCCATGTTGAGTGGCGTTCGCGCACTCACTGGTGTCAAGCTTAAAAAGTAACAAAAATCGGCTCGACTCCATTCGGGTGTCTGAATACATGACGTGACTTTTTCTTCCTGGTTGCGTTACAAATGCTACAGTAATGGCTGCTAAAATGGTCGTTTATACCGATTCAGTTACTGCGACAGACTGAACAGACTATAAACTCGTCGCCAAAGCCTAGGGAGCTAAACTGAGAGACACACGCAGCTATCTTACCTTATTATTGGGTAGACGGGTGCCTTGTGTGTGTAAGGAAAGGTTAATTTCACCTGGCAGCTCAACGACGTCTATATTTACTGTTCAAACAAACTGATACAACACCAAGTAAAAGTGCTGTCGAGATGGGTAAATGCATTTAATTATAATTAAGAAGCCACATGCACATTATTAAATTGATGAATAGCTGCAGCAGTCAAAGTTAACTTTCTGGCTGCGAAGGAGCTATGGAAGAGGTCGGCGGCTGCATGTCATGTCTGTCACAAAATGAGTGTGCCGACTGTTCTGCGCCCGCGTTTAGGTTGGGCAGGCATGGGATGTTGCCTGAAAAGAGACAGACGGACTGATAATATGTGTGCGTGTGTGCCCGTGTGTAACAGTCATGTGTATTAAAATAAGTAGCCGAATGTATTAAATGAATTGCCACATTTGAATAATAAAAGTTCATCTCCTGTGTCTATTCTAACTTTAAAAATCACGACCAATATGCTCGGCCATCAATGCCAAAGTAATGCAAAACTGTCCACCGCGGCGACTGGACCGGAGAAGGTGATCCTGCCCGGGTGCAAGTGAAGTCAGTCCGAATACAATCCGAATTCGCATTCACCAGTCGAACGACTCGCACACTTTTGCGCTGTTCTCCGAGTAGAACGCTGGAACCATCGACGCATTTGCATGATCGGACCGTACCCCTTGACAAGCATCGGCTTCCTCACAAACGTCTTTTTGTTCCACACATCAATGTCGTTTTGCAGCTGCGACACCCATGAGCCGACAATGTACTGAACAAGCATGTGTGGCAGACGTCGATCGGCGTACCTGTCAAGAAAGTACAGACAAGCCCAGTATAGCGGCGCAGCAGTACAGAATACTCCAGTCAGATAGGGTCATGATCACAATGTCCGTGAGCGATGAAACGATCTGAACATATACAGTAAAGCAAAGGACATAATAAGTTCAATCTTTGGGGCCTCTTAGGGCGCCGGCGACCGCATGAAAGGGCGAGGCCAGTTCACATTAAATCGAATATTCTATGCCTGGATCAGCATACTGTGCAAACTGACACTGAATTAACTCACCAAGTGAGCTGCATCAACTGCTTGACAGGCTCGAGGGGAGTGTTCGTGTGCCACATGATTATGTCCCCAAGAAGCGTGTTAAATCGGAACATGACGACACCTCTGGGACCCAAAAAGGTGATGCTACCGGCCGCACCGAGTTTGGTATCTTCTTTCCGCGGAAGGTGAGATACGCCTTATTGCCAAATCTGGCAATGTGGTCCGCGCTCTCGACCTTTTCCCACGACGCTTCGAGTGCGATTGCCACAAAAGGCACTCGGATGTTCGTAAATGGGATGCGCATGAGGCCGTGCATTGGGTTGAAGTGCTGGAATCAGCAGAGTTCTCGGCGAATTCCTGCGACAATAACAGTCAAAGTGTTATATGTTGCGTTATGATAAGCAACCTAATAATGTCCATCACAGAGCATTATCTATTGCCGGATAACTCTAACACACCGGATTTTAACACTTATGCCACGAACCAACGGCAGTCATAGTGCCATCACTGATGAACAATCAAACACAAGTCGCAAATAAAACAGCGCGTTCTCACACCTGCACGTGCACGTGGCACTCGGTCTCGTAGCTTCCGTGGTAATAATAAAGAAAGTTACCGCTCGCAATGTCATCGATGACGGGAATTTCGTACGGGGGATCGCGACCTGCGAAAATGTGAAACAGACTCCCGAACGTTAACCTAAGTTCCATCATGGATTATGTCGGACGCGAGAATAAAAGCGGTATGCAAGGCACTTCAGTTACTGAATTGCAAACAAACACGGGGCCGGTATATCTGCCTCTGGGGCGCACAAATTAAACTAAATCACAGCCATCGATGTGTGATATAAAATAGGTGAGTGACTCCACACACTCCCTGACGCACACATAGTGTAGGATGTAACCCTGCATAACTGAATGGGGACAACCCACATATGTCTGCAGTAAAATAATGGAGTGGACGATCACTGCACGTGCCTTCAGCGTCAAAATACATAATGACCATATTGTTGATTTCTCGGGCGGGGTATGTCTTTGCGCGGGCGAAATCGGGTGTCGCTGTGTATGGAATGTGTGTGCATTTTCGTCCTGCC
>CALSCR010001745.1:0-17582 GCA_943704495.1 Pigoraptor chileana
CTCCCTCCCCCTTCACCACTCTCGCCGCTCTCGACGCCCTGTTCAATGAACAGAGCTCACAACCGCATTGTTGGCGCGCTATTACAAGACACACTTTGACAGCGGCATTAAGGAGATGTCGTTTGCTATGGAGAATCCGCGCGAGTACAATCTCCCGGGCAACACATTCCTTGTGGTGGACTGCCTCCATGCCAGCATGACACACACGTTCGCCAGCCTCACGCAGGTTGGTGCCGACATTATTGGCATCCCCTTTTTGTGTTTACATTGTTCCTGTGTGGCTGTGACTTTGTCTTTGTTTTGGGTGTTTTGGGTGTTTGCGCGCTTCCCCGACACGTCAGTGTCGATTACCGATGTACTGCGATGCGCTGCTCCCTTGACAGGAGTGTGAAAGTTGTGGGACTCTGGTCGCGCGTGCGCTTGTGTCTCTTCCATATTGCGCCTCTCTCTCTTGTGTGTGTGTGTGTGCATCCGTATGCGTGTGGCATGTGCGTATGTGTGTGTTTGACTGTTGTGTCCATTTGAGTGCATCCGTTCAGTTTTACTCACTGATAACTCACGCTTCGTATTTTGCAAAAAAAATTGCCCTGTTTGTTTTTGTCGTGGTCTGCCGCCGACACACATCCATGGCACGCAAATGGCATGATTGTGGCGTGCGTTGTCGATGCCAATTGTATTAGGTTGTGTTCAGCGGCCACCTGCGTGTGGTGTTTGGACCCCAACTGAAGATCACGTTCTGGGAATTCAAGGCTCAGCAGCATCGCGAGTACATTCCCCGCGAACTGCTCTGCGCAAATGCAACGGAGGACGCGCAGACGGTCAGATTGCCGCCGTCGACTGTCAACGAATATGGCATTACCATGAAGACAATGCGCTGTTTGGAGGTGCGTTGTTTGGGTGTGTCTGTGTGTATAGGTGGATGTGACGGCTCTGTTAATTTGTTGTGTCCCATGTCTGTGGTTTGTTGTTCATCCTACACTTCATTGCTTCCCACTCCACAGATGGCGGAAGTTGTTGGTCAAATGGGCGATCTCATGGGCTTCAGCATTGTAAAGGATAAAGGCGCGATCGGTGCGTAATCCCTCCACCACTCTAGCCCTCAATCACTCTATCACTCCATCTATCCCTCTATCCCTCTATCACTGCCTCCCTCCCATCCGACCATCTCTCTATCCCTGTCCCTCCACCCGCTCTGCGATCGTCACACTCTGGCGTCTTGTTCGTTTGCTGCTGAGGTTACAGCTTCCGGCGGATTAAAGACAGCGCGTTGTTCTTCTTCTAACCTGCTTACACCCCGCACTTTACATGCACAATACTCAACAACACGCACGCACGCACACGCCGCTCACGTTTTGATCATTTGGTCACATGCACATGCGCAATACAGACTCGCTGCGGGAACTATACAACAACTACTCGTCGATGCACGGCATTGACGTGGCCGGTGCTGTGGGCGGACACATGCAGGGACCGCACCACATGATATCGTCGCTGGCCGACACTCTCTCGGCCAATCTTGCGTATGGGCGCGACAACACAATGGACTCCTTTGGTGGGTTGGTCATCGGGCTAGACTTTGGGTGAGGGTTAGAGACAGGGTTAGGGTTGTGAGGGGCGAGGTCAGGGGCTAGGGTTGAACGCCTTTGGGTTTTATACGGGGGTTTATATGGGTTTGGAAGAGTTTGATTGGGCAGTTCTTGCTCTGTTGCCGTTGAAGCGACATGTTTGTGTCGAAAACAATGTTCTTTTAACCTCAGCTTTGCTATTTTTCTGTCTCCTGTTATCCTTTCGTATTTATTTTCGTTAATCGTCTTGTATCAAAATTTATTTGCCTCATCCCTTCGTGTCGCACGCGCTCACGCCTATCCTTCGCATTAATAATATTGTTATTAATGTCATTATTGTTATTATAGGCATCCCGGACCGGTCCCTCCACATCCCGTCGCCCGCGGGAGAGAACTTCCTTGCGGATCAAAGCGGGAAGAAGCAGAAATCAAGGGGAAAGGACAGCGCTGGAATGACCGCACGTGCCGGTCAGCGCGGGCCGGCGCTGCAGCTTGAAGCCCCTCCAGCTAAGCGGCGCCGCACGCAGGACGGTGCATCCGGGGTCAATGTGTCGTTGGCGCACACTCAGGCTCAGGCTCAGGCCCAGGCTCAGGCTCAGGCTCAGGCTCAGGCTCAGGCTCAGGCTCAGGCTCAGGCTCAGGCGGAGCGACACCGCATGGCCACACTTGCGCAGCAACAGCAACAACAACAACAACAACAACAACAAGAACAGCCGCAACAGGAGGCCGGTGGGCGCGCAAAACCAAAAAAGGGCGGTTCCGCGGCTGCCGTCGTTCCCTCTCGCGTGGGTGAGGCTGGCGCAGCTGAAGGGGCGGTGCGGCCGGAGCAGCTGAAGCGCAGGAATTCGCGGCGGGGCACGCGTAGTGGGATGACACCGAGTGATTCGAGTCCACCGGACATGGACTCGCCCTCTGCCGACATTCACAGCGCACAGGACGCTGCTGCGCTCGGCAAAACCAACGCCGCCTCTCTATCTATGCACAACGCCGTGTCGGGGGCGGCGCCCACCGACCCCGCCGTGGCCGCGGCGCTCCGTGCGGCCGCTGAGCAGCAATTCCAGAGGCGCAATGCATACCAACGCCGTTTGAGCATTGCGCGGTCGCAGTTTGCTCCAACATACGGGGCGGTTGGCGCTCGCCCGGATGCGGCTCTCCCCGGAGGCGCTGCCGATCTCACGGTTGTTTCTGGCGAGATGGAAGACGACGAACTCTCTGTGGCACAACAGCGTCATCGTGACGACGAGAAGGGGCCGTGTGACGTGGACATGGCCCTTGTTCCAGACGCCGAGGTCGACTCGGTTGAAGATGACGGCGGAGTCCGTCCGCGCAGCAGCGAGGGCTCTGGACGCAGTGACGATGAACTGCGCCTGTCGTCCCTGGAAGTGTCCGCAAACGACGCCTTTGGAGGGCTGCACTATGATGATGCAGCTCAGTATCTCAACGGCAGTGCGCACGATGGGGCGCCCAATGTGGGCGACAGCAGCAGCAGCGCAGGCCTCGAGCTCGCGTCTTCGAGGGGGGTTGAGCAGGAAGGCGGCCAGGAAACTGCTGTTGCTGTTGCGTCTGGCGCGGTTATTGCTGTTGTGGGAGCCATGGAGTCACGGGGATTGGATGTGCATGCGTTGTCTGGCGGAGACGAAGGGCGCGTCGATAGTGCCGATGACGACGGTGAGGATGGCGCGCCTGGTCTGCACGCATCCGCCGCGGTCGAGGCACCGCCGAACAGGGACCGTCCCGACACTACGTCGCCTACGGATGCCATGCAGCGTCTCGTGCGCGATTCCGACGGCACCGCTGGTGATGCCGGTCGTCACGGCAACGGCGAGGATGCGGCAGGCAATAACACCGAGGCAAGCGCTGCCGAGGCTGCGGTTGCTGTGGTTGTTCTGGGCGCTGACGGAGGGGATGCCGACGCTGGTAGGCTCGTGCGTCCCTCTGCCGTGGAACCTGAGGCGGTGTGACCGGGCGGGCGCGTGCTCGGGTGTCCTCGTGGTCTTCGTGATTGGTGTTTGTTTTGTTTTTGTTCTTGTCTTTTGCACACTTTGTTCCCTCACACAAGCGTGAAGGAACAAAGTGTGCACTCGCTTGTATCGCTTCGCAATGAGCATTAGTGCTCTGTAAATGCCATCGGCTTTTTATGGGAACGATAGCGAATTCGTGTTTTTTGTGTATGTTTTGTGCAGTTTTTGCAATAATATCCGTCATTCAATTTGTTCAGTTCGTTTGGTCCGTCACCGCGTATTTCGTATTGATGCGTGTCGCGCCCTGCGTGCGTGCGTGCATGTATGTCTGTGTGTGTGTGTGTGTGTGCGTGCTTGCGGGGGTGACTGCGACAGATTGGTGCGTCGGCCGATTGAGTGTCGCACGTCGTCCCACTCTCTCGTGGTTATTGCAGCCACACTCACCCTGCAAGCACGGTTGAGTGTGGTTGCAGTTTGACGTTGGTATGTATGGGAGTCTGAATTTGTCATTCTGTGCGTTGCTTTTGTGTGTTTTTTCTTCATCTTTTGTGTTTCGCTGTCTTGCGTTCGGCGTTTGCGTCTGCGTCTGTCGCTCTCTCATTCCTCTCATTGAATATACACGGTCGCAATCGAGAAAGTGTCAGAAGCGTCGCATTTGTGAGGGATACCCAATGGCACATGCTGTATATCTCCCCTTGTCTCAAAGCCCTCCGGGTGTCACGACAGATAAGGCTAATGTACTCCGAGCGTCACAAATAGTCACATCGTCTCATAGGCACTTGCCACATAAAAAGGCACTCCAAATCCTCCAACTCTCCTCAGATTGGCAAAATTGTTCACACCACAACCACAACAAAACGTTTTCGCACTGAGAATATGGCTTTCATTCCGTCCACTCATATGGATGGGACCCCACTGCCCTCCCCACACACACGCGCGCGCAACGGGACGACAGCTGAACCAGAACCGCATCCAATGACCAGCAAACACACAACGCACTCAGACTGCACTGTGAGTCCGCCGATGCAGCAGGGACAGGGACGAGCGTCCCACCCGCGCGGGCAGTGACATCATCACCCGTCACCCGCCTTCCGCCTTCCGCAACTGACGGCAGACTGACGTGGCGCGTGCATTTCGGTCCATTTAGTCCTCGTCCCAGTCGCGGTTGGTCTTGGGCTTGGGTCCGCCCGCTTGCCGCGCCATGATAATCTGTCGGTGATGGATATAGGTCGACACAGAAACACCCAAATTAAGTAAAACGCAATGGACGCGTTGACAACGCAGACACACACGAGCACACAATCACTTACCAACCACAAACACAATACCAGAAGCACGGCAATGAACACAGGCCCACAAAAATGAACCACAAACAACTTGTGAGCCGAATGATGACCCACCTGATCCACGCGCAGCACCGTGACGGCAGCGTTGGTGGCCATGCGGATGGCAGAGTGCTTGGTCGCCAACAGATCAAAGATCTTTGCCTCTGTCGCGTCGACCGTCGCAGTGCCCTCGCCCTCAATGTCAAATCCGATCGACGCCTTGCCCGCGTGGTGCGCGGCGTACAGCTTGCTCAGCAACTCAGTCGAGTTCACGCCCCTGTTCTCTGCGAGCGCCCGCGGAATGGTCTCAAAGGCCGCTCCAAAGCGCTTGATTGCATACTGTTCAAGGCCGGGTGCAGTCTCTCCAAAGGCAGCGATGCGACGCGCAAGCTCAATCTCCGTGGCGCCCGCGCCGGGAAGATACCGTCCGTCCTTGGCCATTGCCTTGAACACATTGACACCGTCGTCCACAGCACGCTCGACATCGTCCATGATGTTCTCAGTGGAGCCACGGATGACAATTGTGGCAATGCCACTGTCGTCGCCGGCTGGGGAATAGCAAGGAGGAAGAATGGGTGCGAATGGGAAGAGGGGAAGGGAATGAGACAGGGTGACAAAGGCATCCAAGGGAGAAATGTAATGTGGGCATAAGTGGTACGGGCGGTCATCACGTGACCAGCAATTCACCATATTCTCGTGAACATACAGCAGACCAGCACTCACTCTGCTCAAAAACGGTGACGCGAGTCTCTCCAATCTCCATTCCGTACACCTTGTCGCAGTGGCCAATCTCCTCCTTCGTTGGTGCACCCTGGAGTCCAACAGAGAGGGAGAGAAGCAGGACGGTCAGATCAGCTTGCAATCATTAAAGTGTGTCGACTTTGACAATCATTCGTGCAGGCTGATGTGGGTCGGCACTGCGCACAACTGCGATACATAATACACACCATGCGGGCGAGGGCGGTGGCGCCGGTTGCCTTGCACAGGCGTCGGAGCTCGAACTTTGACTGGATCTTCACCACCATGAGGTTGTACCTGCATGCCATAATTGCGACAACACAACACGGTCACATGAGCAAACATCCGTGCGCAGGACATGTCAATGGTCAGTCCCAATGGCGAATATCACTGCGAGCATGACAGCCCACAAACAAACGCTAGCACCTCGAAAGGAGTTTCTTACAGTCAGTAACGAGTCCCTAATTGGGCAATGCCTGCAGTAATTACCTGTTAAGGAAATGGAGGACCATGTCGCCGACCCTTCCACCGCTGACGACGAGCTTGACGCCAGTGTCGGCAATCTCCTTGATTTGCTGCTCGGAACATGCAACAGGCAACAACAGCAGAAGAGAATGTGATAAGTTGCGTGTCCAAGCAGATACAAACAGACACAAACAGACACAAACAGACACAATCACGCACACTACGAACATGCACACTAGAAACACACACAGTACAAACACACACACGCACACACACACACACACACACCTTCTCGAGAATTGTCTCCTCGCCAGAGCTAAAGTTCTTGAGGTCCTCGGCATTCTTGAGGAGAACAGTGCCCTTTGTCTCCGTCTGTGCAACATCGAGCGGGCACGAGTACACAGCAATCTTGGCATTCTCAACCTGCGATACAAAGCCCTCGCCCTCCTGCACTCCATATCACGCAAGTAAAACAAACAAAATTCAGCAACCGACCAAGAGACATGGGGCAAAGGGCGCACATACAAAATATACATACGCATACGTATGCATAGGCACTTACAGAAGTAAGCCAAAACAGACAATACAATCGCGTAACAACGGTGACTCACCCGAGCAAACACCATGCCGCGAATGACGCGAGAGTCGTGGATGCCTGATCCAAGAATCTTAGCGACGCGGACGTTGTCAACGTTGAAGTTGGCGACGTTCTTGGGGACGACGTTGAGGCACGCCTCGGCAATGAGGCCACAGAGAAAGTCCTCATTACCGTACTGTTTGCTTCCTACGGCTGTGCGCAGAGCAATCTTTATGGCGTTGATCTCACGGGCGTCCTTGCCAGTGTAGGTGACGAGCTCTGTTTTGTATATAATGTGTGTGTGCGCGGTTGTTGTTCGTATGAGTGGGAGTGGGTTGGGTGGATACGGTAAGTGGAACGCAATCACTCTACTTAATTCGCACCTGAGAATCCCAAATCCACAGTCTGAATATATCTAACAGTCCAAACAACCACATACATGCACATACAAACAAGGCGTATTCGACACTCTCGGCTTAAATAAAGACACGCATACACGCACACGCACCGTCGAGGAGCTCGAGTGCCTTCTTCGACGCCTTCTCGTATCCCTCAATGACCTCAGCGGGCGACAAGCCCATGCGGAGAAGACCCTCCGCCTGCTCAAGCAACTCGCCGGCAAACACAAGGACGAAATTGGTGCCATCACCAAGCTGCGCGACACAAAACAATTCGAATAGTGTTAACACGGTACGGTCAAAGCAATTGCAAACGAATAAAGGAATCGTCAAAATATGCATGCAAGTAAGATGCCCATTGCGTTGCGCTGCGTAGCAACCGCCACTCACATCTTCCTCCTGTCGCTGAGACGACATGACGAGCATCTTTGCAGCAGGATGCTGAATTTCAAGCTCGCGTGTAATGGTTGCAGCATCATTTGTGACAAAAAGCTTGTCCAAGTGGTTGATGACCATCTTGTTCATGCCTGCGCACAGAAAGGCACGCGGAGAAGGTGGTATTATGACACAACGGAACGTCAGAATAGTCCAAAAAGAAAGAAGCACTTTTCCCTTCATGCGGAGACAGATGCGCCCGACGACACACACACACATACCCACACATACACACACGCACACACGCACACACGCACACACACACACAGTGCAGCATATGCCAAACGCACCATTGGGACCGAATGACGTCCGCGTGACGACGGCCAGCTCCTTGCATGCCTGAATGTTGCGATAGACGGCCTCCTCGAGCCCGGAAAAGTGCTGAAACCCCAATCAAAACGAATCGAGCGAACATCAGATGCCGTCAGCACCTTCCCCACTTATGTCGCCATTTCTTACCCATCCATTCAACCACAAAACAATCAGATCAGTATAAAGCCCAGAGCACAAATATACAACCAAAAAATATGCACACAAATCGACATCTTCAAAATAACGTTAGCAGTGTGCTGCTTGAACAGGATCGGTTCAGATTGGGCATTTGAATCAATACCTTGGCACCATCCTTGAGCATAGAGTTATAGCCCGACTTCGGAATGTGTTGTGCCATGATTGCAGCGGTGTGAGAAACTACCGATAGGGCTTTCTGTGATTACGATGCTGAAAACACCACCAGAAATGTACACGAGAAAATACTAGCGGATATACCCAGCAAAAATGCGAATTAAAAGAAGCACGGGGATCGGCGATGCAGTGCTATTCACTCGCAGCAGAAGTAAATGTGCGGCTGGTGTATGTGTGTGTGTGTGGTGTGTGTGTGTGTGTGCATGTGCATGCATGTGTGGTGTGCATGCATGTGTGTGTGCAAGGCAGTATCGGCAGTTGCCATAGACTGAATAAAAAATTGATTTTTTATTTTTTTTTTGGATTGGAATTTTTCGCTCTTTTGCATTCCTTTCTCTGTTTGACTTTTCCCATAGTGAAGCAGTGTCCCATGTGCGCCATACACGGCGATAGTGGGCGATTGGCCCATAGTGAAACAGACCCCGCAACCCCCCTTATGCCCCCTTAGGCCCCCTTAGGTCTTTGTATGGACATTCCACTCGCATACTCAAGGGGGGCTAAGGGGGGTCCAGCCGTTGGGGTCTGGGTGTCTGGGAAAGTCGTCTGGGAAAGTCTGGTCTAGTCTGGGAGTCTGGGTGTTTGGGTGTCTGGGAGTCTGTGTCTGGGTGTCTGGGAGCTGGGTGCAAGCGAGAGAAGTGTGTGCAACTCAACTCGCAAAAAGTGAACATTCTCTCGATTAGGAACGAGATTAGCAATCCACTTTCACAACGCTCGTGAATTTCTTGTTGATTCATTCCTAATTTCAGAAAGCTTGCGACTATC
Organism: Pigoraptor chileana; assembly: GCA_943704495.1. Lineage (NCBI taxonomy): Eukaryota > Filasterea > Ministeriida > Capsasporidae > Pigoraptor > Pigoraptor chileana. Next base: position 8,911 of record CALSCR010001745.1, read on the forward strand.
TGCTGGGCGATCTCACACAAACAAGCGCAGTTCTAGACTGTGTTGTGTGTGCTTGGTCGAGAGTGACTTCTTTTTGTTTCGTCACCAGCGTTCATACTCCCTGCACATTGTTTTTTACATTTCGCGTACCCTCTTTTCCAAGTGGTAAAGAACTGGATTCGTGCACATCGGCGTGGCGGTGTTAGCGGGAATGAAACGCAAAAAGTGACTTTGCCGAATAACCTACTTTTCCCGCGCAATCGGCTCCCTAACGGACGGGTGCCGCGCGGGACTTTGACTGTCCATACTTGTTCTTCTTGATTGTGCAGAGGCAGCGTCTCTGCCTTTTGATTGCTGTCGGCGTCGATCTCGGTATCGCACGCCCATATCTTTATTTTTGGAATTTTTGCGCAGTTTGTGCGCAGCCGTTCCTTTAAAGGGGGCGTCTGGATACCAGTCACTGGTGTCCCAAGCACCTTGTTGTGGTCAACCCATTCCCCATTCGTCGGCGGCGGTTTCATCCGCGGCGCACATATTGACGTGAAAGGAAAATGCCGAACATGGTCGCTTCCGAGGCGGAAGTGAGGCGTGAGTCGATGATATTTGCGGAGGATGCATCGCCATCGCTTCAGCCGAACAGCCCGACGACGGCCGCGGGAGCCCTTGGCGGGGAGGTGGTCCAGCAGACCCCATCCTCCGTGTCGGGGACGCTGACAATTCGCGTCGTCGAGGCCAAGGACCTCATTGAGCCCGAGTTTGAGGGACTCGGCGGGGGTCATCCGGGAGTGTACTGCACTGCCTTTGTTGACGGTCGTGTGTGTGGGAGGCCGACGGGGCCGCATGCGCCGCCGCCAACAACGTCGTCGGGAGAGCGGCGCGATGATATGGTGCTGCAGACAAAGCCGATGGGCCTGTTGCAGACTCCCTACTGGGACGAGGAGACCTCGGTGGAAGTGGCGGACGTGAGTATTTTTCGATCGTTGTTGTTGTTTGTGTTCTTGCTGCTGTGCTCCCAAGATGTGTGGACGCTGGATTCTGGGATCACCTTTCGCCGTGGCTGTGGATCAGCGCTTAAGCGCATTGAATCCGACATCTTTCGAGTCCTTTTTTATTTTGACTATAATCTTACTTGCCATCTTGGTCGTTCTTTTTCTTGAAATGCAGGCACTGTCACTCACATTTACGTGCTATTGCAAGAACGACACAAATCTCAGTGTGAAGACTGCGACGGGCTCGTTTGATCTTGCAGCCATCGCTGATAAAGATCTTGACGACGAGGACCAGCGGCGTGACATTTGGGTTGAGCTTCATCCGGAAGGCTCATTGCACATTATTCTCACACTTGAACGTGAGTATCCATCCACCCGGATGCCCTTGGCCGCGGTAGTGGCGATGCTTGCCGCAATAGTGGATGTGCCAAACTCAGTAGCAGATCTTACCGCATCATAGATATGGCTGTCGCGTGCTCATAAGTGATGTAATTTGGCTGTTTCGTGCCTCTACCGAATGCAGCAAAATGCGTTGCCGTGCCAAAGGAGCACAAGCTGAGGCGCCAATCGAGTGCCGGACTTGAGAGTGAGTGTCGGTGTTGTAGGAATGTATGGCGCGAGTGGGTGTATGTATGCGTCTCGTCATCTTGCCGTTTTAGTACTCAATTTGTTTCCGCTGCTGTCTGTGTTATGTTTGTCGTTCTATCTGTTGTGTGTTTGTGTGCCAGGCTCCCACCGCGCCCATCGCTTCCAAGTGACGTCGAAACGAAAGCCTGGCTCGTGCGATGCGTGTCAGCAGCTCATGTGGGGCAAGATCCTCAAGTGCGGAAGTGGGTGTTTGTTTGCGCTTGCTGTGCTTTTGTGGGCTGTGTGTGTGTGTGTTGATTGTTGGTTGTGTTGGCAAATATGTCGCGTGATTCGCCTTTCCCACCCCGTCTCATTTTCTTGTGAAGTTGGTCTGCTATGTTTTTTGGGTCTCATGCCGTGTCTTACTTCTGTCTTTTGAGAGGCTTGACTGCCACATTCTCACTCGTGTACTCCTCGCTCTCTTTTTCTTTTCTCTTTGAATCCTTATCTTCTTTTGTTTCTCCCCCTCTCTCTCTCTACCTCTCTCTTTCGTTTCCTTTCCTTTCCTTTTAGCTTGTCGATTCCGTTGTCACATGCGATGCGAAAAGATTGCCCCGCGCAGCTGCAAAAAATCCAGCGATGTTGAGGTGCAAGAGTCGCGCTACTCCGTTCTTATTTCGAGTGCCAAGTTGCGCAACATTGCAATGACGGCAATTCCGACGTCGGTCTCGCTCGTCCTCAACTTCGACGGGTTTGTCATGAACACGGAGAGCCTGAGGCGATCTGCCGATCTCTCGTTTGAGTTTGACAAGTCGTTCTATTATAACGCCCCCGCGGACACTCTTTCCGAGCGGCGACTGACGATCCGGGTGCTAAGCAACGGCAAGGAAGTCATCGGGTCCGTAGACATTGATCTCGAGTCGCTGCTTGTGGGCCCCGTGCACAACGACTTTCAGCTTCTTCTTGGCACGCGGCCCGCCGGTCGCGTGTCGTTTAACATGCAGATGGAGGAGGTGCGCATGATGAACATTACTGTCGGCCACATTCACTGCAAGCTGCAGTCGCTCACGCCCAACGCGTACTATCTCAAGGGGCGGTATTCTGGGACGGAGGGCGACCACATATCGTTCCGCACGGCCGTCTGTGCGGACACGCGAGAGCCCGCATGGGCGACGGAGATTGTGGGCGTGCTGCGCGTGAGTGGGACCCTGCGCGAGCTGCTCGGGAGCACCGTGTGGCTGCGTCTGTATCACGTGATGGACGGGGGCCAGGAGGAGATGGCCGGGGAGTGCTTTCTCTCCGTCGACAAGTACTATCAGGCAGAGTCCCCGACCGTCGCCTTCAACGAACGGCTCACCCGCAGCGGCCGCAATACAGGAACCATACAGGGAACCCTCAGGCTTGAAAATCTGCCAAAGGTGCGTTGCGCTTGTCTCGCCGCGCCGTGTTTGTGCGTGTGCTTGTTTGTCGCGCATTTATTTTGGTTTTCTTTTTGTTTTTATTATATTTATTTGCAAGATGTGCGTGTGTTGTTTGTTGTGTGTGTGTGTTTGTGTGTTACTAGCTGATTTTCTATTTCGGTGCACGGTTTGAGCAGTGATAAGTGGACTATTCTGAATTATTTTCTGTAGTCCTCTCGTGCCATTTGCGTTATTGTATGTTTGTTTTCATTTCTTGTTTTGGTTTTGGTTGTAGTTGCTGATCAGTCCAAAATGCATCCCGGTGTTATTGTTGTTTGATTGTTTGATTGTTACTCCTGCGCTGTGTTCCGAATGAGCAGAAGGCGCAGCTTGCCGCTGGAGTGCGTCTGGATGAGAAGACTATTGCCCCCGCGGGATCCGTCATCATCGGCGATAGGACTGCATCGCTCACGTGAGTATGACGGCTCTGCACACATTTGGCTGTGTATTGGTGTCCAAATGGTGGTTCGCCGCTCTCGCCGCCTGCTTTTGTCAATGATTATTTCTTCCTGTGGTGTTGTCTCTCAGTGGCACTTATTAATTTTACTTCACATATATGCACACACACTCAATTAATGTACACAACAGGAAGAAAGTGTCCAAGGGATCCCTGCCAAACGAGGTGCAGGAGCTTGGTGATTTGTTTGCCAACCTGCAGAAGCTTCAGCGCAAGGAAAAGGTCGACAAGAAGCTCAACGTGGAGGACATTCTCGCGCGCATGCACGCCCTTTTGCGCGCGTCGCACAAGCAGTCCATGATATCATTTCTCTACCAGGACCGGCCTGCAATTGGCTTTGCAACCCGCCTGTTTCTGGAGCTGTGGGCGTATCTGCTTGAGTACGCCGACGCCGCCCAGTACCAAGCCCGTGTCAAGTATTATCTTGCAATTGGCGCTGTCATGCGGAGAAGCGAGCTTGATGTATCTTCTGGCGCCAGTGAGTATATATGTATATTCTCAACGCACATTTTACAATTTTCAGCACATTGTTTATGTTCAAATGCACGTAACAATGTTCAGTGCACCCGACGTGACACTGATCATCGTTTTCTGTCTGACAACCACGTACAACCACAACAAATCAACAACAACAGCGGACCCGGAGCTTGCCATGACATACCGCGACCAGCTGTACCGCACTGTTGGATACGCCGCGAGCAAACTGAACCGCACGTCTTCGTTTGACGCACAGCGCGATTTTGCCGTGCGCGTGCTCGCCCAGGCGTACTTCCACCTCCCCGAGCTCCGCCAGCGGCTGATTGACTCGCTGCCGCCAATATCAAAGCAGGTGCAGGACGACAGCCCCGTCGGTCCCAGCCACGGACTCGAAATTCTCGATTGGAGTGCGCTCAATGCCTCACTTTTGGCGCAATGCGATGCCGCCAAACTAGCAGAGCTGCCAAAAAAGTATCTCCCCGAGGAAGACGCATGGATACAACGTCTCGCCAAGCGAGGACAGCTGTACTTTATGTTTGTGGAGGCGGTGATCCGGCACGTGCATTCCAACGTAGTCATCAAGGACGCCTTTGACTGGCGCGCCGTCCCTGGATTTACCATACTTGCGGACGGCGCGGTGTGCGCATTGCGCGTGCGACCCCTCACCGAGCTGCCAGACTCGCTGCTGGCATGCCTCGACGCCCTGTGTCTCTCGGGACCGATGTTCGGCACGCTCGTGCGTGTGGCGTTTCGCAGGACGAGCGTGTACAACGTGGCAAACGTGTCTGTCACCATGCAGATGCTCGACCGGTGGCTGCGGGTGCGCGCAGAATCTGGCGGGTTTCCGACGGACTTTGATTCCGGGTTCTTTTTCCGGGGACTGACAATGCTTCTCGAGAGCGACCACTCTGAGATTGTGTGCAATGCCATTGTGCTGCTGTACCGCCACTACGAAATGTTCCGCGGGCGGAAGAAGCAGGTGCTCTTTGGCGCGATTGTCCTTGAGCGCAACTTCCAGCGCCTCTTTATGCACTACGACCTCCATGTGCGACGCGCATTCCACATTCTCCTTGTGTACAAGATACTCCCGTTCAACACGGACGCCGATCAGTCGGCTGCGGGCGGTGGCAGCACACCCGCAGCGGGCGCCAATGGCCCTGGAAGCACCCCCACGCGTGGCGCACATGCGCAACCCGGGGGAGCGCAGTCGAACGACTTAAACTCATCTGTGGGGCGCGACAGCCCTATGTTTAGCGCGGCTGCCATGTCACGTGATGCGCAGGGTCGGCGGACGATGACCAACCAGACGAAGCAGCAGCGGCAGGCGGCGCTGGACAAGGCCCTCGCCCTCTCGTATCGCGGCGCAGTGCAGAGCGTGCGAAATCTGGCACCCCCCAATCTGCTTGTGTACGCACGAAAGTCGCTGTCTGATTTTGACGCGCTGCAGGGAACGGCAACAAAGGGACAGGCGCCGCCGCCCCTTGAGCTTGAGTTCAACACGTACGTTGCCGAGGTCGCCGACAAGTCGGAGAACTGGTAAATGTGTGCTCGCGCGGGAGAGGGGCAAGCAATGCTGACAAAACCAGACTCTTTTGTGACTTGGTTGTCTGCTGCTGTCCTTTGTGTACATTACATGTGTGTGTCTGTGAGTGTCTCTGCTTTATGGTGCGTTTGCCTTTGCGTGCGCGTGCGTTGGTCGTGAGTGTCTGATGCCCATCTATGCGTCTCTTGCTTTGCTATTGCTGCGGCGTTTCCCCCCACTGTTGTGTTTGACTGGTGACGCGCCCGCCTGACACGATTGTATTTAAAATTGGTGAAAACCGCAACTTCATTTGTTGAGAGGACTTCTGTATGTATTGGTTAGAGGTCTTCAGTGCTCATAACGCCTTGTGCATTACAAGCTCATCGTGCAACTCAAAACGTATTAGCACGACGGGCAATAGGGAGATATCACCCTCCCTGCTTGAGAGGGTTGTGTGTACATCGCCGCCGTTGTGCTCACAGCAGACATGTGGAGCAGCACAACGACAGACAATAATGATGAAAAAGACGCACGCGAAAACTTCTGCCAAAAAAATGAAACGCAAAAAAAAAAATTCGCACACCACAAACAGAAACATCAACATTGCGCGCCAAACGAAGGCGAAAACAAAGCGAAAACAGGCCGCAGTGCGTCCCATCACTCTCACTGTCATCCATCCACCTGATACTGCGTCCATCGAATCGCTCGACTAGAAATACATCAGTCTCCAACTAGCGGATTGTGAGCGGGGTGCGGTTTGGCGGCTCAGTTGAACGAGGTGGGCCGGCTGGTCCGCGCATTGTATCCGCCGCGCGCCTCCCTGTCACCACCGTAGCGGTCACTGCGGAAGCCCCCGGACCGATCATTCGAAAACCGGTCTCCCCGGTCTCCCCGGTCTCCCCGGTCACCCCGGTCACCGCCACGGCTGCCACCGTACGAGCCTCGGCCCGCGCCGCCAAACGATCCCCGCCCACCGCCATAGCCGCCGCCAAAGCCGCCACGCGAACCTGCGAAGCCTGAGAAGCCTGGGCGGTCGCCCTGTTCACGCGGGCGTGGCTGGGCAAACTCACGTGCGTCAAGCTTCTCGGCGTGGGAGGCCGCCGCAAGTGCACGGGCAACACCACGCGTACCTTGTTCTGCAATGAGGGCCTCGGCCTTCTCAACGCACATGTCGACAATTGCTTCGTCGACCTCGGCAAGACGCTGCATAAGCACGGAGCATGGAACGTCAAACGGTTAGGTTAACTCAACCTGTTTATCTCCAGTCGCGATCCAATCTGGCCCACTCAAATAACATGAAATGCAGATGCTCGGACTGCGCCAGGATCCTCGACTTGCCCCCTGCCAGGTATGCTTCGTGCACGTGCTATGCAGACATGCCCATTGACTCACCTTCATGCCGCGGTCAACGTACGCCGCAACAACCTCCACGACGGTAGGAGGGCGGATATGCTGCGAGTGATAAAGGGTAATACTCGTCAACAAGCGTGGCGCTTTGCACACACAACAAGCACACACTACAGCACATATAGCACGACTGACAAAAGAAAACAAAATAGTGGCGCACAAGATCAGATAATCGCACGCCCAGACAACCTAAACAGCCACAAACCACCCCACAAAAGCGATTCACCAACACGCATCATCAAAACAAAAACACAGACGCACAAACACATACACGCACAAAAACACAGACGCACGCACCTCGAGCTTTCCGACTGTCCTTTCGACGGCGCGGAGGTTGTCACTGTCGATGGGCGTGTGGAGAATGATTGCCTTGCCCTCCCTGCCGGCGCGGCCAGTGCGACCGCTGCGGTGGATGTACGACTGAATCTGGCCAGCCTCCGGGGGCTTCGTCTGCAAAACGAGCTCCACCTCAGGCACATCAATGCCGCGTGCCGCCACATCCGTCGCAACGATAAAGTTGATCTCTCCCGAGCGGAACTGCTTCATAAAGTAGTCGCGCTGGTCCTGCGTCAATTCGCCGTGGAGGGGCGCTGCCTTCAGACCCCACTGCGCGAGGTCCAGAGCCAGCTTGGTTGCCTGTACAGTACAATTGCACGGTGCGATTAGCGTGTAGATTGAAATGGGACGGGAGCGCCCAGGGGGGGAGGGTATGTTACGAGAGCGGGACTTGTGCATTGCGGATGAGTGGGATGGTGTGCGACAAACAATCCAAACGGCATCAAGCAACATTGCAACATTGCTGAGGAGCGCACCTCAATTTTGGTCGGTGTGAAAATGATTGCTTTTTCGGGGTTCTCCTTCGCCAGCACTGCGCGCACCACCGCAAATTTATCCGAGTTGTGTACGCTGATTGCCTGGTGGATGACCTGCGTGGGCCAGAGTGTGTGGCAAGAGAGAGTGTGCGTGAGTTCGCCGTTGACCCGTACAGGGAAAATCGCCCTATTTAGGTGGATAGAGCGGATTACAATGCTCCTCAAACCATTTGTGCCACACGTGCACACAAACTCACACATATACACACACGCACAAGTGCACGCATACGCACGCACGCACACATGCATACCTTCGAGGGCGTCTTCCTTCCCTCTCCAATCAAGTCAATTAGCTCGGCCTTCCGTGCATACTCGTCGACCAGCAACCTGCGAGTGTTAATTAACAATGACGCGGGATAGAAGTCAGCGTCTCACGCGCCGCACTCATGGACTCAACAACAAAACATCTCACTACACAGAGTTTAGGTTGCTCATCGCCACGCAAAACGGGAGTGCAGACACTCCAACATACGCACACGCACGCACGCACACACACAGACAGACGCACGCACGCGCAAGCACGCACACGCACACACACGCATGCACAAGCACACGCGCACACACGCATGCACACATGATTGCGCACGCACACACACACACGCACACACACATGAGCGCACTCACTTGACTTCCTTGGTGAGTGTGGCGCTGAAGAAGACCGTCTGGCGCTGATTCTTCGACGGCGCATTGGCCAGAATTTGGTCGAGTGAGTCCTTGAAGTCGTGCTTCAGGAGCTCATCGGCCTCGTCAAACACAACTATTTCGACTCCGCGGACGTCGAGCGTGTTGTTGCCAGCGAGGTCGGCCAGGCGTCCTGTGCATTGTGAATATTATTGTTTTTGCGTCATGTGAGAAAACGAATGATCGCACATTACTTGAGTGCGCATAGGCACAGACATATCTTCTGTTTCTTTGTAGAGAGAGAGGGGGGGGGGGGGGGGG
>CALSCR010001746.1:0-10737 GCA_943704495.1 Pigoraptor chileana
TGTGTGTGTGTGTGTGTGTGTGTGTGTGTGTGTGTGTGTGTGTGTGTGTGTGTGTGTGTGTGTGTGTGTGTGTGTCCAGGTAGGACAGTATTTATTTCGTTCACAGATTCTCATACAAACGGCATACACAGCACCTTTATAATTATATATTCGGGGAGCATTTGTACCCTGTTCACTTTTGCTCACTCAGGTTTACTGTCAGCATGACCGTGTTGAAGGTGACGTGCGAATCGGTAAGCCCGTCCCGTACCTCAGTGGCAGCATCCGCGATGCAACCGGCACTGTCATGCACCACTGACGGGCTGCCAATGTTGAGTACCGCGGCCGGCGTCGCTCAGGCCGAACCCGGGCCGCAGACCGACCGTGCCGATTCAGTTTTTCATCTAATGATCACTGGCAGTCGGCGGTGGCCGTCGCACATCAGCTACTATCGCCACGCCGCGGGACGGTTTCTTCAGTCTCGGGCAGCTCAGTCAACGATTGGCGTGGCCGAGCATTACTCGGACGAGAGACCAAGGGGCATGCGGCTACTTGCCAACCAGTACTGAGCCGCGGCGGCCGGTGTCGCGGCTGAACCGTGCCGGGATCAATCTAGCAAATTAATTGAGATTGAGCGACAGAATGAGATCGGCGGCTATGGCAGCACATGGCCGCGTTTGTGCGCGCAGTTGTGTCACGGAAGCTGCGTCAGAGAGAGTACTAGAATTGCCTGTCGTGCCGATCGGACGTCTGTGTTGTAAAATAGTAATAATACACACTCAGTTCAGTCAATTCTGAGTACAGTTGCAAACTTCAGTGTATGGGTCGCGCGTGATGTTTGTCCGCTGAATGCAATTCGCCGCCGACTGAGGATTAGATGGACGCCAACAGGTGCCGCGAAATCAGCAGGAATCGCCGGCATATACTGGTGAGGGCTTTCACCGTAACAACGGCGTGCCACTGATTTTCTTCATCTACACTAAGCTCGGTCAGGTCCTGCAAGCTGGCAATTCCACTCAACGAGCCAGGCCGCCCGATTAAGTTCCGCCTGCTTAACTTGTTTTCCTCAGCCGTCCGCCGGACATGGCTTGGGCCCCAACTAATGAACTGAAAACTCGCTGCAGTCTGGATCAATTATATGGTGCCGGTGCTGGTGACTCACTGTTCCGGGCCACCGGCGGTGTGGACAGTGCCGACTCCCGTGGTATCGGCTGCCGGCGTCACCGGCAGCAGTCCGTCGGCGGTGACGCGCCGCGCTGCCGCCGCTGAGTCGGCACGCAGTTGACCACTCAGGCAGTCCTGCTTCGCGGCCCATGGACAACGGCTCAGTCGTTAGAAGTGGATGATGGTTGGATTCCTTGGCTGGTCTCAGCGAGGGTCTTGATTTGTTCAGTGTGGGCCTCCCGGGTGGCCGTGCCGCATTAGTCAGATGACCGCCGTCACGTGACTTACAGTCACGTGACAAGCTGCAAGAGATCTTTGGCAACTTTATCTGAACATCCTCTGCGAAAATGACGCAAATTTATGCCGTTTGTCACATTATTTGCCTCGGACAAATAGCCTTGACTAGTGACGCGTGAATGATTTAAAAAATTAAGTAGAAATGTACTTTTAGGTGGAACTGCAATATAAATGTACCGGATGCGCCATCCAATGGCTGTCAAACAAAAAGAACCTTTTCTTGCTGAGTGCGTGTGTGTGTGTGTGTGTGTATGTGTGTGTGCGTTGTGTGTGTGTGTGTGTGTGTGTGTGTGCGTGTGAGTGTGCGTGTGTGTGTGTGTGAGTGAAACAAACACAGACAGCCAAACATTCACGCAGACAAAAACCACATTCCCAAGTTAGTAGTTAAGCCTCATGGCATTTTTGAATGTTGTCTTAGATGCAAACTACATCCCCCCTGTGAGTGTTGCGCACTGCCGCCGGGTTGACGTAGTGTCCTTAAGTGTGATTCTCGCGTTGCGACTCGCGGACCTTCCAATCATTCTAATCTTCACCGACACTCTTATCGGCAGTACAGCGGATGACGTTTAGTACCGCTCGGCTTGCTTGTTGTGGCGCCTCAGACTGATTTGGCGTGTGTGTACCGACTGGAGTCGTATTTTTTTCTGATGGCGTGAACTGAGCTTTCGAAGCTATTGCCTGTTTATATTTTCACACACTTTTGTGAATCTCTGAATTCCGCCTCCGGTTGGAGGTGCGAGAAGGGGGTGAGAAGATGAACATTGTCAAGAACATACTGGGTCGCACTGCGTCGCCGACTGTGCCGGTGGCACACGACAAGGAGAAAAATGACAAGCGGATGTGCGTGGTAGTTCATACTTTTGGCGATTGTTTCCCGTTTGAATTGTCGATTTGCGCTCTTGTCACGTGTTGAGATTTGTTTGTTGTGTGTGATGCGAGTTTGGAATTGTATGGTGCTGGAAACGTTGATTGTAGACACGCACCAACCACGGATCAGATACTCACATGTACGCAAACAAACACACACATACCGAATCACACCAACTTGAAACAACACACACACACACTCATATACACACAACCCACACAACACGCACTCATCGGCACACACACACACACACACCCAATCCATGTATACACGCATACCCCCACACGCATAGGGAGGCACTGCTTCAGGTGCGCAAGCTGTTTGCCGAGCACGGACAATGCAAAACAGACGAGGAAAAAGACGCACGCCTCGATGCGATTGTGCCATTGTTTGTCAAATCATTCGACGGGGTTGATCCGAAAGAGTACACGCAACGGTGCGTCTGTTTGTGTTTGTGTTTCGTGTGTGTGTGCATGTGCGTGCGTAAGTGCTCATGTGATATGTGTATATGCTGGTTTTTGCTGTGTGAACATCGACCATCACATTGCGAACGCACGCACGCACACCCTCACACACGGACACCGAGTCAGTGTCAACTCATTTGCGGGCAGTTCTATGTAACTTCGGAGACCTCTCTGCAGTGCAATCGAACTTTTTTTGTCCCCCATTCTCAAACCAACCAACAACTGCGTGTTTGTGTTACTTGCGTTACTTGCGTACAGATTTCATGAAATCCGCGCATTTGCCTTTTGTGTTGGAAGGCGATTGGCAAAGGAAGTGAAGCAGCGTGCTTCGAATCAGTCGCGGCAGGATGCCAGTAAGGGTACGTTGCCCGCGTGTGTGTGGGGGTGTGTGTGAGCTGTGTGTGAGCGAGTGTTTGTGTATGTGTTGCGTGCCTTTTGCGTGTCCTATGTGTGAGTGAGTGTGTATGTGTGTGTGTTTATATGTATCGCGTGCAATTTGTGTGTGCTGTGAGTGTGAGTGAGTGTGTATGTATGTATGTATGTACGTATTGCGTGCAATTTGTGTGTGATGTGTGTTCTATGCATGCATTGATTGCTGTGTGTGTGCCGTATCCGTATGTAGATACGTGAGCTCATTTGCACTTTGTGTGTTTTCTTTTTTGTCTCTTTCAGCAATTTACGATTACTTTGTGTCGAGCCGATCAGATCTTGGCTTTCAAATGCTGAAGGCCTCAAGCATTCTTCTCTTGGGCGATGTGAGTGTTGGACTGCGTGTAATGTTTGGGCGGAATTTCGCTTAATTTCTGCCCGCTAGGCTTTACTTCCTTGATATGCATAACACTATCCTGGACCAACTGCGGAGTGTTACAAATGCACAGAAAAAAGACTGATTGACAAAGAGTAGACCAAATAGCTTGCATGTGTGAATTTTGTGTTCGTGTGTGTGTGCACGTGTGTCTTGTACTCTGTTTGTGTGTGTGGGTGTGTGTGTCTTTTCCTCTGTTTGTGTGGGGGTGTGGGGGTGTCATATTGTGTGTGTGTGTGTGTGTTTGCATTTCTATTGTTCCATTGGCTGTGTACCTCGCACCGACAACGCCAGCTCTTGCCTCTCTCGCTACAGTCGCAAGTCATCGAGGCAGTGTGTCAGGCTGCGCTTCCGTCCACGCTAGTCAAAGCGCTCTATCTCTTCATCGACCTCCCCGTCATCGATACAACCCCTCCTAAAGGTGTGTGTGCGTGTGCATCTGCATGTGTGAGTGAGTGAGTGAGTGTGTGTGTGTGTGTATGTGCCTCCCTCCCTGCCTGTCTGGCAAATAGCAATCCAATGCGAATGGTTGATGGATTGTGCCCCTGTTTACAGGCGAAATAGAACACAACACACAAACGTACACACACACAAAAAACCACACAAGCAACACAAAGCACACACAGGCATACAATTCGCACACACACACAAAAAAATTCATATGCACGCACACGCATCCACAGCCACTCTCTCGTTGTATCTTCGTAATGGTTCAAAGACTCACACTGCATTATCTGATGCCCACTAAAACAACGCAACACACACATATCACATCATCACATCATAACTCCCCACGCAACTTGCGAACTCGGTATGCGCAGAGGGTCCTGCCGATCACCACGCCGAATTCAGAGAGACTTTTCGATTACTGCTGCAGAGCATGTGCCCTCATCTCGCCGTCACAGAGGAGTTGAGCAAAACCGACTCACTATTGATTCTGTTTCGAGTCGTCACAATACGGTGTCCACGTCACAATTGGCTGTGGCGTGCGGCGGCACAGGATGTCATTGTGAAGCTTGCGTCAAGCGGACAGAATGGAACGACAATGACATATGCACACCGCAAAGCGTGCATGAGCCAGGCGGTGAAGGGCATTGGGAAAGCGGAGCACTCTGAGCCCTGTGAAATGGTGTGTGTGTGTGTGTGTGTGTGCATGTGTGTGTTCGTGCGTGTGTGTGTGTGCGTGCGTGTGTGTGTGTGTGCGTATGTGGATGTGTGTGTGTGTGCGTATGTGGATGTGTGTGTGGCGCCGCAATGCCCAACCCTAACGACAACAACGAACGTACACACTTTCATGCGCTTGCGTGCAGGTCGACATGCTTGTGACCGTGTTTGTTTGTCTTCGCGAGTCGGCAAAGACCTCGCGCATGCTCCTCGACGACTTTGCCGATGCGAAGGGATGGCACGTCCCAGGCGAAATTGTTGCCCGTCTTGCCGCCATGCCCGGCGGTTTCCACGGCAACGCGGAGGCGCAGAGTGGCCTGGAGAGTGTTGTGCGCACGCTGGCGCAGCTGTGCTTCAGTGGACCGAGTGCGCTCCGGCCGCAGCCCCCGCGCAACCTTGCCTTCCAGGACCCGCGCTTTGTGCTCCCCATGCCGGCACAAGGCGAGGCGCTTGGCGTGCGCAACATTTCTGCCTTTCAGTGCCTTCAGAGCCTTGTATTGAATCCATCAACCTTGCCGCTGGCGGATGCGTCCTCTGCCGATGCTGGATTTTCGCCGTCTGCAGACATGGCGGTGTGGTCGGAGGTGCTTGATGCAGTGTTTCAGATTTACTCGACGGAACCTGCAAACTATTTTATTCTGGAGCCGCAGCACACCCTGGCCCTCTTTGTCGAGCGCATTGACTTTCTCTCTCCGCCACTCAAGCTGCGCGTGTTTAAGATGATCGAATATGTCGTGTGCTCGCTGAACTTTGTGCCGCTTCCGGAGCTCGTCGCTCTCGGCACGCAACTGCAAAAGGCCGCACAGGTCGAGACAGTTGCGTATGCGCTCACAACACTCATGAAGCTTATGAACTTTGATGCAAAGTACGCGAATGTCTTTCGGGAGGTTGGTATCCTCGATGTGATTGTGGGCGGAGTGCGCGCAGTTGCGGATGCAGAAGACCCCCTGTCGACGTCGGACGGCGGTGGGAGCTCGAACAACAGCTACAACTCACCGTGGCTTGCGCCTGAAAACCAATCCGCGCTTCTCGAGTGTGCGGCACAAGCAATCGACTCGAATACTGCAAATGCTCGTGTCTTTCGAACGGCTGGCGGTTCCACGGCTGTCCACGGACTCATCAGACATTCTGCGACACACCGACACGACGCACTCCGCATTGCGCAGAAGCTCATTCGCGACGACTGCACTCACGGGGGTGCAAAGGGTGACCTGGGTGTGCTTCTTGAGACGCTCCAGCACATGCCTACGCAGGAGCCGACCGCCAGGGCTGATGTACTGAGGACTATCGTGCGGTGTCTGCAGCCGGACGACGAGTCGCGCCACGTCTTCCGAGAACTCGGCGGGTTTGTGAACGTCATCTCTGTGCTCGTGAGTCTTGAGGATGCGTTTTTAGAGGTGCGCGAATCGAACGGCACTCAAACACAAGACACAAAAGACACAAAAGACGGAAGCAATGTCGCACACAGCGCAACGGGGCTGTCTGGCGGAAGCGTGAATGTTGATTTGCTTCGCGCGTGTTTCCAGACCCTCACTGCAGCACTCTCCGGATGCCCCGCAAACAAGCATTTTTTCAGAACGGACGTTGGCTACGGCTCACTCTGTGAGTCTCTGCGCATGCTTGGAGTTCTTGGTGTGAGCGCTTCGTCTCAGCTGTTTGACATTCTCTTTGATTTTGCGCTCGAGCAACTCCCGCGGCGGCGCAACACATTTGATGGGTCTGCCCATCTGCGGCCGTCGCCGTCCCTCGTGATGGCGGAAGCGATGATGCCTTCTTTGTCTGGCGGAGTCACTGGTGCGCAAAGTGGAGCGGGTGCAAGTGGAGTAGGTGCGAGTGTAGTGATTGCCGACGCACCTCCCATTGCAAATCCTGAAGTAATCACAGTGATTGCACGATTGCTTCCGTCGGCGCCGATCGACACACAAGCAGCGGTCCTCGATCGCCTCGCCTCTGTGCTGTCGACGCAGGCGAATCAGCTTGCGGTTGCGGCGCAAGGCCTGGTGGGCACACTGCTGGAAAACTACAAGGAGGTCTTTGTGGCTGCATGCACGCAGCAGAAGACGACGCCTGCCGTGGGGGGCGACAAGGAGGCGCTGTTTGGTCGCGCGTTGGCCGTTGTCGAGGCTGTCGGCGCGTGCGGTATGTCTCCGAGGGAAATTCGCGCCTTTTTCAAACTCGGCGTTGGGCTGCCCCTGCCGCAGCTTCTTCTCTCTGCTGCTGCCATGACAACAGAATCGTCTGCTGCAGTCATGACAACGGACTCGGATGACACGGACGACGATGCGTCCCCTGCGAATGCGGCGTCCGTCGACACTCTACACACGTGCGGCCCACTTGCTCGCCCCATGCTGGATGCCCTCTCGCACATGGCCGCCCGCGGGTGCACAATGTCGCCGCATGTCGAGTTTGACATGCGTGGACTCGGATACGGCTGCGTCACAGTGCCGTCGCTTGGCGACCAGCGCGCGTGGCCCCCGGCAAACGGCCTCTCGGTGTGCATGTGGGTGTGGATTGAGCAGTTCTCCACGTCTGCAGACGCACATCCGGTGCGTCTCTTCACAATCAACGACGACGGACGTCCCGCGGGAAATGCCAGCATATCCTCGGACGACCGCACGATTGTTGTGGCGTGCGGTGCACCAGGAACATCGCCCGTGCGCTTTGACCGCCACCCGTTTGCGGAGCGGCGGTGGTATCACGTGACGGTGTGCTTTACGCGCAGCCGACTCAAGGGCACTTCGGTGGTGCTGTACGTCGACGGAAAGGCAATCGATTCGATGAAAACGTCGTACATTCCTGGACCTGCGACTGGGTTCGCGCGCACCGTGTCCCTGCACATTGGTACACATCCGCGCGACAGACGCCCGTCTCGTCTGGTGTGGCGGGCGGGGCAAGTGCATGTCTACGACGATGCGCTCACAGTACAACAGATTGCGGGGATGGCGCATGTGGGGCCGTACTACTGCGGCAATTACCAGGGCACTCTGGGTGAGCGACAGACCCACGAACTCTTTCGCAGTGCCAATCTCGACTCGTTCAAGCCGTCGGAACTTTATCTCGCGAATCTTCCGACGCCGCTCGTTGCCGAAGAACGCATTATTGTGGCGATTTCGCCCGTGCGCGCACGCATGTCTGCACTCGATCGCATCCGGGAGAGCATTGGGGACGCCGCGTCGGTGTTTCTCGTTAATGATCTCGGGATGGACGGACGCGCGCCAGCCGTTGTCATTGACAACGCGGGTACTCCGCCGCCGTTGCTTGCTGTGATTCACGGATCGGCACGTGCGTACAGCCCGATTGGACTCGGTGGGACTGTGCGGCAAGTCGGTGGAGTGGCCGTGATCTTCAAGCTGATTGGGGACGCGAAGGTGTGTGTGTGTGTGTGTGCGTTGAGTGTATTATTGTTGTGTTGTCGATTACTGATGCAATGTACTTTCTGGCATGCACATCCATCATTCTATTCTTACCCATAGCTTTAACATCACTCTCTCACACATACCACATACGCCCTACCTAACACCACCCTAACCCTACCCTACCCTACCCTACCTAACCCTGACGCAGTCTGGATCCGATCTGTCGACCGCCATCACGCTTCTCGCCAACTGCATCCGTCACGACTGTCGCAACGCCGCCGAAATGGAGCGGATTGGCGGTTATCACATTGTTGCGCAGCTCATGCGAGGCATGGACGATCTCCTCTCGTGCCCCGAAGTCCTTGAAAGCGTCTTTACGCTCGTCGGTCGCCCGACACCCAGCGACCGATCGTGGGTTTGCCCCTCTTGTGTTGTTTGTTTGTTGTTTTATTTTGGTTTGTGTTGTGTTTTTTTCTTTCCCTGTCGTTTTTTTTTTCCCTCGAGTTCTTGTTGGGCACGCAACTGCCGTTTAATTGCTGTGTGTGCTGCTTATGCGTTTTGATGGATCGCAAAAGTGTGTTTCGAATTTTGGTCGTTGTGGTTTTGTATTGCGGTTTCCTTTATAGGCTACATGTTGGTTGGTTGTATCTATGACCTCCCACTGTGAGCTTGCTCTAACGCCCAACACTTTAACTCACTCTCTCATTCACACACGCGCACGCACCTTCACACACATACACACACACACATACACACACAGTGCTGCGGTCATCTCCAATCTTTCCGCGTTCTATCACCTCCTGATGGACTATGATGTATGGCGAGCGTCGTCGATTGCGTCGCAGCGTGCAGTGTTCCAGCACTTGTACGACCTCATTCGTCACAGCCGCCACAAAGGATATAACGTCAAGCGACTTCGGAAGATGCGTGAGTATCTAACTGCCCTGACAACAACACACAGAACAACACAACTCAAAGCATACACAAACAACACGGATCGCACGCTGCATACAACATATAACACACAACACACAACACAACACAACACACACCGGACTTATTGATTGAATCTGTTTTAGTCACACTTACTCGCCACTATCCACACCCTGAAATCGGTGATCCCTCCCTTCCTCTTGAGTGTCTATTTGCGCACGACGTCGCTGTCTCGCTTGAATTGGACACAGCACGTAAATTGGAGGCGAATGATGCACTGTTGCGTGTCCTTTCACTATTGTCTCTCTTTCTTATCTTATCTTCTTTCCCCTCATGTGGTCTGTGTGTGTGTGTGTGTGTGTGTGTGTGTGTGTGTGTGTGCAGACATGGTGCAAAAGCTGCTGAACATTCTCCGTGACGAGTCCATTCGGGAAGAAATTGTGCGTGAAATAGTGAGCGTGCTCTCTGAGCTTATTGATGTGGACGTCTTGGAGGACGATTTGAGGCACGTCGGGGAATACCTCCTCACAACGCTCAATCCAGGTGGGAGATACTTGTGCGGGTGTTGTATGTGTGCCTTTGCGTATGCTGTATGTGTGCCTTTGCGTGTGCTGTATGTGTGGGATGCATACTTCTTGTGCGCACATTTTTTTTGTTTATCCCATGACATTTGCTTATCACACACACACACTCACACACCGTCTTTCTTCTTCTTTCTGCAGACACCCTCGTTGGCGACACTGTTGCCTCAAAGCGCCGCCGAGCAGTCGGCTCTCTCGCCGCAAGCGCTCCACGCGACGCACTCCTCGCACTGTCGGCCGTTGTAACACCGCGCAAAATTCTCCTGCGTAACATGCTTCTTGATATGCTCCACGGCATTCTCGTCCAGTCTCGCCCAGAGTCACGTGCCGTCGAGAAATTCGGGCGAGTTCTCGGCTCAAAATTCGCCATGTCCTTTCTCTCGCGCACGGTGAGCACGGCGACGGTCGTCGGGGCGGTGCGACTTCTAGTCACACTCCTCTCCGACGCGCGCATGGGGCACATGTCTAAGTTCAAGACTCTGCATGGATTCCGCGTGCTGTGCGAAGTGCTCCCCGCCCACTCGTCGAGCGATCAGCTGTACATGCTCATGATTGCACTCGCGCTTGGCAACAATGCGAGCGAAGTGTCGTTTGGCGCGCAATTTGACTGGAATGGAGTTCAGCAGTTTTTTGCGACGCGAGTGAATCCGGAGCAGCAGGTGCCTTTGTACTGCTCTGATGCGGTCATGGTGATGGTGGCCATGGTGCGTTGTGTGCACGAGAAGGCCGTTGCGCATGCCACAAGGTCTAAGGTGTGTGTGTGTGTGTGTGTGTGTGTGTGTGTGTGTATGTGTGTCTGGGAGCTGACGGAATGCTGGGGTGTTGCGACGGAGTGCGCGCAGAATGAGAGGAAGAGTGTTTTGTGAGAAAATTGCCAGGCAGTGGTCATCTGTGTGTGTGTGTGTGTGTTGTGTGCAAATTAGGATGACATTTCCTGAGATGCTCGAACTCCCACTATCTATACGTACGTGAACACGCATACACGCATATTCGTGTCCCCTCTCTTCCTCACGCACGCGAACCCGCTCACGCGCATTATCTCGCTCTTCCTATCTGTCTCCACGCACACGAACACACACACACACACACACACACACACACACACACACACACACACACACACAAA
>CALSCR010001748.1:0-10209 GCA_943704495.1 Pigoraptor chileana
GGGGGGAGAGAGAGAGCTGTGGTTAGCACTCGGTTTGCACAAGCAGAAACTCGCGTCGGTAGCGACGAGGACAAGGCACGTGGACAGTGGACTGACACATTGAACGGATGGCAGAAACAGAAACAAACGCAACGTGCAACACTCTCGACACGGAAAAAAATGAGTGATCGATTGGCAAGCAAGGCAGAGTGGCACGCACCTCAAACAGGGGAATGGACGGCTGGCCGTCGCTCTTGGTCTCCGTTGATACGGACATGCGGCCTGCACAATAAGTAGAATCGGGGTGTGAGTTTGTGAAGAAAACGCACAACAAGAAGCATACGGGCAAAGTTGTCCTGTGTGTAAGTGCCAGTGGCTCGGCAATGAAACTGCGGAGATTGACAGACTGACCCCCGGGCGCTCACTCCTTCTTGCATCGTGCAACGCATAGCAACATGAGCATGGCACGCATAGCAACACCGTCCACACATCACGATGCTACATATGTAGCATTGATGCCTTACCCCGGAAGACAAGCGCCTCGTCCACAAAGCGGGCCGTCAGACTGAATCCCGCCACATCCGCAGCCTCGCACGTGCCCTGGACGCCGTCCTTGCCTTGCAGCGTAATGACGCCGAGACATCGTCCCGTCTGGGAGTCATACACGTGGCCCATCTGTCGCTGCATGCTCACAAACTGCACTCGCCAGGGGAACACAGAAGGCATAACATCACGCATACATACACGCGATCGGAAAGAAATAAGCGCCCTTGTACATGACGAAATTACCTTACAAGGAGCACGCATTCGCGATGACAACGGTTTAGGCTACGCCAATCAATCACACGCACACACACACACGCACACTCACGCGCACACTCACCCACGCACACTCACACATTCACACGCGTACACCCACCATCCTTTCTCTCGGCATTGGCACGACTGCGATGACGGGAGAGTGCGCAGAGTCGTAAGAGTGCGACGGCGGCCATTGACCCGCGACGTCACCGCCATCGCCCTCCTCATCCGGGGGCGCGCACACAACGGCCTTGTTTGTGCGCGTGTCAAGCATCACGGTGACGCCGTCGGACATCCCCGCAACAAGCACAGCGCTGCCGCAGAAAGTGAGGTCGCATATGCGCACACCCAACGCATTTCCTGATATCGACCGCTTCACGCCTGCAATTTGAATGCAGCAAAAAAGCATCCGGGAGGGAAATGAGCGCACGCCACAATTAATCACGTGCGTCACCGTTGGCATATTGATTTTGAGTGTTGTTTTTTTTTTTGCACACCAACTAAATCATCGCCTCTTGTTCATGGCCAGTCGCACGCGCTCTTCTGCACAGCTCACCCAAAATGCAGTCCCAGATGACAATCATGCCGTTGCGCAGGCCCGTCGCAAGAAGAGTGCCGCATTCGCTCGATGCACTGCACTTTATGACCTGCGGATGCACCCAGGCGGACTCGGGGGAAACCAAATCTGCAAGAACCAGTTGTGTGTTGTGTGTGTGTGTGTGTGTGTTTTGGTGGGGCCACTCATTAATCCATGTGCCGATTCACTAACCCCACACAACAAAGAGAGTGCAAATGTGCATCCAGGCACGACGCTTGTCATCCACAAGCACACAAACACACGCGCACATACCCTTTGGGCCGTACGTGCGCTTCAGCAGCGAGTACTTGTGGACCTGTATACTGCCGTTCCACCAAATGGCCGCAGACGCATTGAGCAGCTGCGCCGCATCACGTGTCGTCAAGCTGCCGCCAAAGCGAATTGGCTCCCGCGTAAAGTGGACACTTGGCGCACTGTCGGACCGAGGCGACCAAGGAAGTAATGGGACGATGCTTGAGAATGCTTTCATACTAAGTTAGCTGGCACCGTCAAAGAGCAGGCATACACAGAGTCACTGGGCAAGAATAAGAACATGCACAGTCACAACAACAACAACGAGCGCGGGCACACAATCCGCGAGCAATCGGAACTCACCCAAGCTTCTTGCTGTTCTGCTGTGCCTGCGGTGCATCCCCGAGGGGCGATCTTTCGGCCGCGCGCGTCGACAGATAGGCCTTTGACAGCGGGGGTTCCGGTGGCGCGCCAATGCGCATGAAAAAGGTTGGCTGATTCACACGAGTGCTCTGCGGCGGCGCCGAAACAAGCGACGTGTGGGACCGCGTGGGTGTGCCCGCACGCTGCAACACAAACCACACACGCACAGTGCGACAAGGATTGTTGTCAGAATTAGAAATCGGCTCTTCTAAGGAGCGACGGGCAGTTGACAATGGTGAGCACATTGCGCGGCACTCACGTCGTCTCCACCGGTGGCAAGCACGCGGTGCGCCCACGTTTTTGCCGGCAACTGAAAGAAAGAGACCTGGCCATCACCGCCACACAACGCAAACATTTCCGCATCCGAAGACAGTTTGAATGACGGAAAGGCGCCGTCGAATGATTGAAGCGCAACAAAGACAGTCTCTGCAAATCCGTACAATCGCACGGATCCTGCAAGGGGATAACAATTCCAGCATTCACATTAGTAAATGAGGGAATGGGTGTGCGATTGCGAGTGACTGCAGCCGCACCAGTAGGGTATGTATAGTAGTGTGTATATTGGAAAGGGTGGAGGAGGAGGACGGAGGGGAAGGGGACAGAAAAAACAGCGCACTCACCATCCTCCTTCATCCCAACAGCAAGCACATAGGCGCAGTCGCCCATCATCTCCACCTGCATCACGGCAACAGACATCTTCTCGTCTATGACCGTGGTTGACGACACGCTGTACCACTGTCGCGGGTTGATTGCAAGAATGCTGCCCTTCTTTGTCCCTGCAAATGTCCACCGCTCGTCTGGCGTCGCCACGATACACGTGACCTGCGCCGTGCTAGGAATCGCCTTGACATCATCGCATGTCGCCAACCGCCGCGTCGACACTGCTTGCAAACGCGTCTGTCGCGCTTCTTCGTTGCGCACAATCGTCCCCCACACATCGTCGAGAAACGCACTGACTATTTTGTCGATCATGCGGTATGGCTGCGGAAGACGATCCTCGAGGAGGTCGGGATCCATGTGGTCTGCGGGGATGCCGGCCGACAGTCGCGTGGACGTCCCCCTCCGCTGCAGAGGAGCACTGCCTCCACCGTGGTGGTGTGACCCCGCCCCAGCCCTTGGACTTGTGCCGCCCAGCGCCGCGGCAGCAGTGTGCGGGCGCGCCTGTTCGTCATGGTGAGCTGTGGTGCGACTGTGCGCAGATGCATTCAGATCTTCCATTGCGCTGGTACTTCGCTCAGGGCGCACCGGCATTGCGCCCGCACTTGCGATTCCCCGCACAAACCCACTCACACTGCCCGCCACCCCCCGCGAGGGGATCGTCCCGGACGAACTCACATTCTTCCACGCGTTTTTGGGCAGCGGTTTTGGACCCACTTCGATGGGTGATAACTTGTCAAACACACTGTACTTTCGCTTCACGGGGGACTCGCCGAGCTCCACTTGGCCGGGAGTGCGCCTCCCTCGCGTCTGTCCGGCGTGCGGCGTTGCGGATCCCGCCGCCGTCGCAGCCCGTGTGAGCCATGGCGTTGCCAGAGTGCCATCACCCTCGGCGATCATGGTCATGCCGTGCCGCGTGGCCGTGCAGCGAATGCAAAGAGTCTCACTACGATCACTGCTTTCCGGAGTTCATTCCCACGTCCTGACAGACCCAACTGCGCCGCACAGCAAACCACAACAAGACGAGATTCCCGCGCAATGGATGAGGGCAAAAGGCAGCGTCGGGCGTATTCAGACGTCGAATGCCAAGTCCAAGAACAGAATATTCAGTCTAACAGCAACAGGAGCAATGATGCACAGAAGCTTGGGCGTTCAGGGCGACTTCTTCTCGACTGTCGTGCAGCAGACCAAGGTTCAGTTCCCTCCTTGCATGTGCACCGAACATCAGTGAACGCAAGGACGTAAGGAGTCTTTGAATCGTCGGCGCGCGTTACCATGGACGCTCAAGCCATGCGCATGTTTTCCTTATATGGTTATCATTTAATATTGTATTCATTAATAGTCTTATTGCTTCAACAATATTCTAATTATGGCTAAATGGGCAAATTTCATCTTTATATGGGCTTTTTGTCGCTTATGCACGTGACCTCACCGTGACTGGTTGACTCACCACAGCAGAAGGCCGACCACTTCATATCCCGAGCAACGACACTATATATGTGCAGGAAGCAGAGTCCCTCATCAATATTGTTATTGAGAGAACACACTCACAATTGAAAATGCCGCGAACAGCTACTGTGGAGCGATCCACGAAGGAAACCAAAATTAACCTGACCGTCAATCTCGACGGGACTGGGGAGAGCACCATCAACACCGGGATCGGATTCCTTGACCACATGTTGTGCGCCCTATCAAAGCACGGCCGCATCGATATTTCTCTTGTGTGTGATGGGGATTTGCACGTTGACGACCACCACACTGTGGAGGACTGTGGCATTGTCCTCGGCAGTGCAGTAAAGCAGGCGCTGGGCGAACCCCGCGGGATCACGCGGTAGGCAGTCGCGTCCGTGCAGGCAGTCGATCCGTCGAGCTGTATGCGCAATGTCACACAGTGCCTGTCATTCAAGGGCGGCTCCACTGCTGACTGTCGCCTCATTCCGCACTCCTTCTCGCTATGCTACAGGTACGGCTTTGCGTATGCTCCGCTTGACGAGGCCTTGTCGCGCGCGGTGGTGGACGTGTCCGGGCGACCGTTTGCTGACGTCAATCTGAAACTCACGCGGGAGAAACTTGGC
Source organism: Pigoraptor chileana (assembly GCA_943704495.1). Taxonomy (NCBI): domain Eukaryota; class Filasterea; order Ministeriida; family Capsasporidae; genus Pigoraptor; species Pigoraptor chileana. Next base: position 4,765 of record CALSCR010001748.1, read on the forward strand.
ACGCTCTCCTGCGAGATGATTCCCCACTTCATTCATTCCTTTGCGGTTGCAGCCAATCTAACCGTCCACGTGGATGTTATCAAAGGGGAGAATAACCACCACATGGCCGAGTCGGCATTCAAAGCTCTTGCCCTTGCACTGCGTGCAGCCTTCTCTTTCGATGGCACAAATGCGGTGCCAAGTACAAAGGGTGTTCTGTGAGGCATTCATTCACACAGCCCGTCTGGCTGAATCGTTGTGTGTGTGTGCGTGCGCGTGGCTGCATCCCTGCTACCTTCGCTTTCGTTGGTTGGGGTGTCACCGTGTTATCGGCACGGTCCCTGCGGCTTCTTGCCATGCTCGGTTGAGCGTGCTCCATGGATCTCGCTTGATGGTCCTTCCGTCAGTAGTGGAATGCCCTTCTGTCTGTAAGATCCTGGCACTGACAGAGGAGCCATTTTGGCGGCCTGTGTGCAGCCGTGGCGTTTATTTGAATTTTCGTCTCATTTTCACCCACTTTTTAATCAAATACCAGCTTAAATGAGTCCGCCCAATTTCCTTTTATGGATGGCCTGCGTTGTTGTCTTTGAACATGGCTTGACACACACACACACACACACAGACACACGAATCGCAACACACACACACAACACGCGCACAGAGGGACCCTGCAAACAGAGACACCCACCTGCATAGTGAGGAAGACTATCGAGTGAAGCTGCCATTTAATATCAAGCAGAGTAATCGGGAACACACACGCTCTCACTTGACTCCATACATCACACCTTTCATCCAGAGGCCATCGGCAATAGCACAATCTAAGATGTTGTCTCGTCTCGGCCTTGTTCCCCGCGTGGCACTTCGCCCCACTCAGGCTGCATATGCCGTCCAGCAGCGTCGGGATGAAATCCGCAACTGTGCGTATGTGGGCATGGTATCGCTGCTGCTGTGGCATGGCATGTGTGAGAGGAGTCGACTGCTCTGGTTCGCCATCCTGTTGACGAGTGAATATTGTTTTGCGTTCTCGTATGTGCTTTCGACACATGTGCAGATGCGACCGCAAACAAGATCAAGGTCGCCAACCCGGTGGTTGATCTCGATGGTGATGAGATGACCCGCATCATCTGGTCGCTCATCAAGGAGAAGGTAAGGGCTGCCACGCCCACACGCCTTCATCCCCCCCCCCCATCTTCTTCTTGTTCTTTATATATCCGACGATTCTGTCGTGAATTTCTTTGCCTCTCTGAAGTTCCCCCTTTCTCTATCCCCCATTGCAGCTTATCTTCCCCTTCGTCGACGTCAAGATAGAGTACTACGATCTCGGGCTTCCCCACCGCGAGGCGACGCAGGATCAGGTGACGATCGACGCCGCAGAGGCCATTCTGAAGCACAGCGTCGGCATCAAGTGCGCCACCATCACCCCTGATGAGGCTCGTGTGAAGGGTGGGTGGCTTGTGCGAGATTCTGGTGGACGATCGCTTTTTGCTGATCGGTCATCAGGGGTTGTTTGGAGATGTATTCGCCTGTTAAATGGACGTATGGAATCATGCTCGCCGCTCCTTGTCAAGTCTGTTTCTGCAGATGCCTATGCGGAATGTTTGTTGGGTGTGTGCACGCAAACACAACAAATACTAACGAAAAGCACACACACACACACAACATGAAATACACAACACGCAATGCACAACAATCGTCCTCGCGCACCGCAGAGTACAAGTTGAGCAAGATGTGGAAGTCGCCCAACGGCACCATTCGCAACATTCTCGGTGGAACTGTCTTTCGCGAGCCGATCATTTGCGAGAAAGTGCCGCGCCTTGTGCCCTCGTGGACAAAGCCCATTGTTGTCGGTCGCCACGCTTTCGGCGATCAGGTGCGTGCGTGCGTGTGTGCGTGTGTTTCTGCCGTCTCCGCATCAGTATTAATATTGTATGATTCTCTTGCGGTGGCGGTTGGGCTGTGTGCCTGTGAAAACAGTGCGTATGTGGGATACATTGATTCGCTGTTGCCGGGCGTCACCTTTTGTTCAGGCAAATACTGACGAATGGGCCCGCATGTCGCACGGTGTATCTCTGTTATTGTGTGTGTATTGTTGCTCATCCATCCGTGGTCGTTGTTTCTCTGTTGTTGTGTGTATTGTTGCTCATCCATCCGTGTTCGTTGTTTCTCTGTGGTTGTGTGTGTATTGTTGCTCATCCACCCGATGTTCGTTTTGTGTTTCATTTGCTGTCTCTTTGTCTTTTCATTTTGCGCAATGTTTCTCACCTGTCCCTTTCGCCGCCTGTTGCCTGCACCTGCGGCCGCATCCGTGCGCAACATGTGATCTGTTCTCTCGGTGTCTCGCAGTACCGTGCCACGGACCTGATCATCCCCGGCCCCGGTCGCCTCGAGGTTTCGTTCACCCCCGCGAAGGGCGATAAGATTGTCAAGACTGTCCATGAGTTTAGCGGATCCGGAGTCGGTCTTGCAATGTACAATGTTGACGAGGTGCGTGATTCGTCCGCGTATCTTCTCCATCTTTCCGTCTTGTGGAGTTCATGGGCACAGCGCCTAAGACACTGACTTGAGTCCTACATCTCTCTCTTTGTCTCTCTGTTGGAGTCGATGAGCTTATGCCCAAGGTGTTATTGAGAGAACTGATGGTCTCTCTCTATCTCTCTTGTGGAGTCCATGGGCATAGCATAGCGTATGAGACACTCACTTTGATCATAACGCTTTCCTCTGCTGCACTGGACGTCATGACGGTGGTCCTGATGACCTGATGCCATCCGCCAACGCAAATCGTCGCAGTCAATCGAGGAGTTTGCGCGCAGCTGCTTTGTGTTTGCGCTTCAGAAGAATTGGCCGCTGTTCTTCAGCTCGCAATCGACCGTTCTCAAGGCTTACGATGGACAGTTCAAGCGCGTGTTCCAATCCATCTACAACGCGTGGGTGTACCTCTGCGTCTCTGTGTCTATGTGTTTGTGTCTATGTGTTTGTGTCTATGTGTCTGTGTCTTCTGTGTCTATGTGTCTGTGTCTTTCTGTCTGTGTGTCTGTGTGTCTGTGTGCCTCTGTGTCTCTGCGTCTCTCCGTGCATCCGTGTCTCTGTGTTCCTGTTGGATGGCAATGCCCCACCTGGCATTGGCAGGACGAGCAGATCTCTTGAAAAATCCTACCATTGGCCTTGCTGTTCACACACAACTGCCGATCCATTTTGGGTGGATCGCCTTTTATGGGTAGCCGTGGTACTGACGTGTGCTCCCTATTTCCTTTTGCAGCGAGTTCCAAGAGAAGTTTGCCAAGGCAGGCATCACGTATGAGCACCGCAACATCGACGACATGGCTGCATATGCCGTGCGGTCGAACGGTGCCTTTGTGTGGGCGTGCAAGAACTACGACGGCGACGTCGAGTCGGATATTGTCGCGCAGGGTGTGTTCGCGCTCTTTCTATAATTTGGAGTTTGATATATAACCCTAAGTGCTGAAGGTTCCCTATGTTTCTACTGTTTTACTGTGGAGCCCATGTGACCATATCCGTGATGCTGAATTTAATCATGTGTGTCTCGCACGATTGTTGTTTGTCATTCAAACATGCGCTTTGTCTGCACAGGCTACGGCTCGCTTGGATTGATGACGTCGATTCTTGTATGCCCCGACGGAAAGACGATTGAGGCTGAGGCCGCACACGGCACGGTGCGTTTGTTGTTGGTGTTCTTGCTGTTGGATCATGCCATGCGCTACCATGCGCTACTTGATTGTCGCCTCAGTTTGAAAACTCCGCTGTCGACATTGTGGTTGCGTCGCAACTGTCACGTGCCACGTAATATGGCACAGCTGGCAATACGGTCACACACATACATGCACACACACATGCACACACACAAATGCATTTCAATTGGCCTCATACTGTCATTCTTTGCCGCATCATCTGATGCAGGTTACACGCCACTACCGCGAGCACATGAAGGGCAAGGAGACATCGACCAACCCCATTGCGTCCATCTTTGCGTGGACGCGTGGTCTGGCCCACCGAGGCCGCCTGGACAACAACCCCCAGCTTGTTACGTTCTCCGAGACGCTGGAGAAGGTCTGCGTGGAGACTGTCAACGCCGGCGGAATGACCAAGGACCTCGCCCTCTGCGTGCTCGGACCAAAGTGAGTGCTAGTGGTGTCCTGGAATTATGGGTGCACACATGCATTCCCGATGCGTGGCACTGTGAATTCCCTCTTCTGTTTTGCTGTCTCTGATTTGTGTTTGTTTTTGTTTGGTTCTCACTCAGGGTGACCCGCGCGGATTATCTCAACACGTTCGACTTCCTCGATCGCGTTGCAAACAACCTCCGCACAAAGCTCGCCTAAAAAGTGCGACATTAGATGATTAAGGCAGTTCCATGTAGTAGTATTGTGCCAGGACCATGGCGTGGCGTGCATGCGACGGCGAGAAAGCGCCATTGTGACGGAACACACATTGCAGCATGATGGGTCAGTCAGACCTGGCGTGCAGTACTTGACCGGCATCGGAGACTTGAAAAAATTTCATTAAAAAGAAAGAAATTCAATTGTAATTTTGGCCATAGACGCGCACCACATCCGTGGTTTCCACGCAACGACACCAAAACGACAACAACACACATTAACCCACACACATTTTCAGGCACAAGCACAGACATACACGTACACGCATCCGCAGACACGCCCAAGTGGAGGCGGCGGCACCCGGCCACCAGCCCACCCCGTATGCGCTCACGTGCGTTCCAACGGCGACAGCTTCACCTTTGTCCATTCTTGGCGGGATTTACTTGAGGTTGCTGCAGATGGCGGCGGTGAATTCGGAGCACTTTGCCTTGCCACCGAGGTCGCCCGTGAGCGTCTGAGGGCACAAAGTAGGCCAAAAGAGTGAGCGTGCAAGCACGAACACACACACACACTTAAGTTGTAAACAATGATAAAATTGCACTTTTCCTTCAAACAACAGCGACATCAGTGCTTGTGGGTAAATCCCGCAGCGATCGGATTAGTAGTCCGTCGTCAACGGCAACAAGACACACACAGGCATAAGAACGAGAGAGGCCCAGGAGCGCGGGGGTGACAGCAAGAGTGGCACAGCACACAACACGCACAAACACGCGCGCACCAACCAAGGGTGAGGCCCCGACAGAGTCGAAATACATTGGCATACAAAGGAAAAAACAGCAGCAAATCAGCGCATCACAATATAAATCGCACCTTGCCCTGGCGGATGGTGTCGAGCACGGCAGCCTCAATGCGGTCGCCGTATGCGTTGAGTCCCATGTGGCGCAACATCATGCACGCCGACAGCAGCAGCGCAGTCGGATTGGCCTTGTCCTGGCCGGCTATGTCGGGGGCAGTGCCGTGAACCTGTGCGATTGGGAGTACAGAGACGCACACACACACGCACACACACACGCACACACACACACACATGGTGGCACAGACCAAGCGAACATTAAGGCAATGGCACGGTCAG